>JASGXE010006110.1:0-31349 GCA_030068105.1 Sinentomon sp. SZTP_YWyxl | reverse complement strand
GGCCGCCACGTTCCATTTAGGTGGCAAGAACCGTGGCAGCAACGTCCCTTGGCCACGTGATTATGGCCGTCTCCAAATAACTTGCCAGCACCATGGCACCCTCGTGGCCACCACAGTGGATTTTCCGTGATGCCACTGAAAAAATCACCGTCGACGAGGAATCGAACCAGGCACCTCGTGACTGTGAGACTAATGCTCTACCTACTGAGCCATCCTGTTTTCGACAAAAGCAGTACTTTATTTCTGGCTTATAACATGCAAGACGGTGGCATTTCGGTGGCATTACGTGGCATTTCAGATCACGTCCTGCGACCATCGCCGGCTTAAGAGGCGATGGTCGCAGGACGTGATCTTCGCAGTTCTTCTTTTTCAATTGTTAGAAGAACTGCGAAACGGTGGCATTTCGGTGGCATTACGTGGCATTTCAGATCACGTCCTGCGACCATCGCCTCTTAAGAGGCGATGGTCGCAGGACGTGATCTTCGCAGTTCTTCTTTTACAATTGTAAAAGAAGAACTGCGAAACGGTGGCATTGCGTGACATTTCGTGGCATTTCAGATCACGTCATATCTATCGCCTCTGTAAAAAGAAGAACTGCGAGACGTCCTGGGCCGCATGGGATATTGCCATAATTTTTCTTTTTGGTGGCAATTCGGGTCCCAGACACGTCTGTGCCACCGAAAAATGTCCACCGTGCCGCAACGTTGCCGCCACGTGAATTTACACTAAAGCGTTCCAAAGAACGTTGCCGCCACGTGCATGCCACCCATTAATTTTCCTGGCACCGAAAAGAACCTAAGAACTGAAATGCCACCGTGATGCCACGTTGCGGCCACATTCACTGCTGCTAGGGAATGGGGGGTCGTAGCGTTTTTTGTCACTGAACAAGTTTGATTCCAACAGACATGAGGAACACGTCCTATCGGTTGTTCCCAGGAATTCAGGACCACTATAGGTCTCATCAATGTCTCATCAAAGCCTCGACATCAAAATCTCATCAAAGTCGCATCAAAGTCTAATAAAAATCTTATCAATGTCTCATCAAAGTCTCATCAAAGCCTCGACATCAAAACCTCATCAAAGTCGCATCAAAGTCTGATAAAAGTCTTATCAATGTCTCATCAATGTCTCATCAAAGCCTCGACATCAAAAAACCTCATCAAAGTCTAATAAAAGTCTTATCAATGTCTCATCAATCCCAGCAAACATCGAATAATGAAAATGTCACAAGTGATGAAAAGGTGAGTCAAGTGAGCGCAAATACGAGTGATGTCAGGTGGACCAATATTAAGCCCTTCATATGGGTTTCATCAAAGTCTCATCAAAGTCTCATCAATGTCTCATCGATGTATCCTCTATGTCTCATCACTTGTCACATAATATATTCATCACCTTTATGGCCAAGAGTGCAAAAAATCTATTGCTTTCAACAGTAAAATTTTAACATTCTTTGCCACCACAACCATAGGCTGCTTTTCAACTTTTCCGACCCGAATTTATTTTTCTTGCATTTTACTCCTTAACACTCAATGTTTTTTCAAAAAAAAAAAAATGAACTACGAAACGTTAAATATCGTCTACGTTTATCAGCTTGTATGTTCTGGTTTAACATGTAAATTGTGTAATGTGCCTGTACTTGTTAATATTGTTCATGAGTGTTCTTTCGAATGAATAACTTTGATAAACACACATTGTGGAAAAGTAGAAATCTCTGCAAGAATCATGCTCGAGATTTTCTTTTTCATTTCCTAATCAAAGTCGCATCAATGTCTCATCAACTTTTTTCTCATCAAAGTCTCATGAACGTTTCACCATTGGGTCTCATCAGAGTCTTATCAATGTCTCATCTAAGGTTCATCAAATTCCTATCGAAGTCTCTTCAAAGTCGCATCAAAAAGTTGATGAAAAGTTGGCGGCCAATGTTTTATCAACTTTTTTTTCATCAAACTCTCATCAACTTTTCGTCATTGGGAATCTCGGTAGCCAGTTTACAAACCATGCTGTGACTTTAGATGGCAGGCCGAGCCCCCCAGCGAGCATTATTTTTTTCGAGAAGGGTCAGGGTTAGGTCAGGTTCAGGTAAGAAAGAAAATATTTCTTTTCTCTTGCGAGTACGGGGCCCCAATCGAGCATTCTTGCACAAAACGCTCTCTGCCATCTAAAGTCACGGTAGGGTTTGTAAAAACGCATCCCGCGGTAGAGGGCCATACCTGATCACCATGTGCTGCATTTCTCCAACTTTGAGTAATGATCGATGCAAAAGTGAAGAACATTTTATCACACGAATAATCAAAAAATTCGCATTTACATCGTATACTGGATGCGCTGATAATCACGGGCTGGCCACAAAAGCAAATAAATGTGTTTTAAAGCAGGAAAATAAAAATCAGAGCAGCGCTCGGGCCTGACGCCCTGCCTTCCATCGTTAGGCTGACTTTTGAATTTATTGTGTACACCAAGGTATGTAAGCCGCGGTCTATCTACCTTGGTGTATACGATATCATACCAAACCCCAAGAATAAAGGATTATTGTAGATCATTATTATCATGCAATTTTTCATGTGCTCCAAACAAAATAAAATAGAAAACGCTGCATTTGTATATTTTATATTAGAATCGGATATAGCTGTCTCAATTTCAGAGGGAATGTTTTCAGCAACAACAGCGCAGGAGTCAAAGGTGCTCCTTCAAGATGTGAATTTCATCGCCAGGAAAGGTGAACTGGTTGCAGTGGTGGGTCCAGTTGGAGCTGGAAAGTCATCAATAATAGCTGCCATTTTGGGAGATGTTGTCAAAGTTCATGGAACTGTCAACATTTGCGTATGTTTCGCAGATAAGCAAACGATTATACCATAGTTCTTATCGCGAGCTTGCACTTCCAGCAAACCAAACTCCTTCGCCGACCAGTTTGTTCTTCTGGTAACGATCGCTGTCTACCATGCATCAGCGCAGTATCCTCTTGTGCTACACGAAATCCTGCAAACGATACAGTGTGATTTAACTTTGCGTAATGGCCCCCGCTCAAGCACCGCTTGGAATGTATATCTGACGAATGAATTTAACAGCGCCATTTTAATTATCACAGTTTTTGATCGGCCGACAAACTGGAAAGTACCGTTAAACATCATTTTCTGGATGAATATCCCGTCTTGGAATTTTCTCTGCACTAAAATATCGCATACAGGGTCTTATGACAATTAAATAATTTGTGGTAATTTGTGCACTGGTAATTTGGTAAAACTGGTAAAACACTGCGGTAATTTGTGCCAACGTTTGGTGGTGTAGTGCGCTGCTTTTAAACAATACAGCATTGCTGTAAGGGCCATGAGTATCTTCAATCTAGCCGAAAACCACCATTTTATTAGTTAGTGAGTTGCATTTACTCGTCCTCAAAGCTTCCATCTACTTCGAATGGCGTTATTGCAAAAGATTATACGAATCTGTTATTTGCAGGGCCATTGTATTTCTAAATTCGTCCGATTCTATCGATCTGCACTGAAGTCATGGTTTGATGTCGGGCATTAGCAGGGAACATTTTCTCTAATTTATTAATTTTGGTTCCCATAACTTGGTCCTGACCACTTACCCACGATACACGAGTCCCTCTTCTAGTGTACCAGAAAAAGTGGTAACGAGTACAGAATGCCCGTGGCAAAAATAAAAAAAAATATTTTGTCCAAAAGGAAATAACCAGCCAAAATGTATCTTTACCCATCTGTCTTGTAGGGGTCAGTAGCGTACGCATCTCAAGATCCTTGGATAATGAACGCAACAGTCAAAGAAAACGTCACCTTTTTCAAGCCATATGATCCAGTAAAATATGCCAACGCGATAGAAGCCACTGCTTTGGATGCAGACGTAGAGATATTGATGCAGGGAAGTGATACCCTCATTGGGGAAAAGGTTAATTGCATACTCCGTTTGAAGCCGAAACACTGCTTCGTTTTCAGTTTATGTATACATATTCACATTTAAAAGGCGATATGATATCGCCAAAAAACTCGGCGCTGCATATAAGAACAATTTGTGAAACAGTTTTAACTACGATCTGAAAAACAGCTTCTTGGCAGTGGCCCAATCACGGCTATAAATTGGCAGACCACGACCTTACCGCCTTTCTATCCAGATTCGATCAAATATAGGGAATCACAATACCCTGTAAGAAATGGATCCCGAAAGCAACGTAAAACTCAAAAGACTGTTGGTCAAAATACCAAAGTCCTTGGCGAAGCTCAATAAATTCTATAATTTGTGATTTACGTGAAATTTATGGGAAATTAGAATACTCCTATTTTTTGGCAGTGCAGCACATGGCACCTCCCTGTACCTGGCTTGATAGTTTAAAAGATTACGCTGTCTTAAGGCGACTTCTCGGACTAGACACGTAAAAGGTAAGTGTCTAAAGCTTTTTCAAGCGGGCTTATATCTTTGTTTTTCACAAGCTTAATAGCTTGCATATCCGACTGACATTAATTTGTTTTCGTGGTTTCAGGGTGTAACATTGAGCGGTGGTCAAAAACAGCGCTTAAGTTTAGCACGCTGTGTTTATTCAGAAGCTGACATTTTCCTTCTGGATGATCCATTGTCTGCCGTTGATAGCAAAGTTGGAAAGCACATTTTCGAAAAAGTAATCGGACCAAACGGATTGTTGCGATCCAAGGTACCTATTTGAAATTGAATCGATGAGAATCAAAAGGTTATATGTCCACATTTTGGCCATCACGAGTCAAGAGCGGAAAAATACATGCCACGTATGCATCCACAGTTTGCAATCAAATTAGCTGTTGTCCGATATTCGCAAACTCCCGAAATGGCTGAAATATTCAGTGTCACAAGTAGATATTATCGATTATGACAAGGCTAATATAAATTACAATATAAATAATTATTCTTGCTTAAAATACTACCTTTGGGTGTAAAAAGTTAAATTTACGGGATTTATGAAGGTAGTTTACGTGAAATCATCAAGAGGGGAATAGGTACTGAACCGCAGAAGATAAATGTATCGAAGAGCCTAGATCCCAAATGGGATGAAGAGTTTCAAGGAACGATAAAAACGATTCATATAAATAAGTATAGGCCTAAAGTGGTTCTTCTGGCGACAAAAACGTAAACACGCATGGAATTTGAAAATCAAGAATATTCAGTGTGCCCTCCAATGAATTTCTTCTATGAACCAAAAGTTATTCTTAAACGCATGCAAGTGCTGCGTTAAAACTGGAATCTCAGTGTTTCAGAAAAATGAGCTAATCTAAAGTTTACAAGACACGTTGGCAGCTTGTCTGTCATTCCGGATATCTCTGGGCTGGGACTATATTCTCAACACCAGAAATGCATGACAAATAAATTCTGGCCCACTTCTGGCTAGAAAAGTCCACTGTCGTCCTTTTTCGCACCCAAAAATTGGGCGGTGTCATATAAGCATAAGCTATACCAATTGAGGAGGATAAATTCCCGAGAAGAAAAACTTGGGGTGGGTTAAGAGTAAAATACGGGGTGGGACATTTTACTTCAAGGAGACAATCTACTTCAAAAACCACCACAATAGGGAGACGATCGACTTCAAAAAGAGGACTATCCGCTTCAAAAAAAATTTTTACTCCCAAGGTGGGCTATGTACTTCAAAAACGGCCAACCAATAGTACAGGGTGTCGCGAGGTTGCTCAATTTTTGCTTTTGTAGTTGGAATTTTTTTATTGCAACGACAAGGTCGATGGAAATGATTGTGGAGAAAAAGTTTATTGTTTTTAAAAGTAAAAAAGGTTGCGTTAGGTTAGGTTAGGTGAGGTTTGGTTCTCTATACGTCAAAAACGGCCAACCAATTGTACAGGGTGTCGCGACGTTGCTCACTTTTTGCTGTTGTAGTTGGAATTTTTATTGCACGCTGCTTTTTTGACCTTATCAAAGCCTTTGATATGGTATCTCACTCGAAGCTTATTCAGAAACTTCGCACCTTAATGTTTCCCCAAAACATACTAGATGTCATTTCATCCTTTCTCAGTGGCAGGCACCTAATGGTTTCTCTGCAGGGTACTTTATCTGGTCTTGTTGGGGTTCGTTCTGGCGTTCCTCAGGGCAGTGATTTAGGACCACTTCTCTTCCTCATATTCATCAATGACATCGTAGACAATACCACTTCATCAGCACGCCTTTTTGCTGACGATATAGTTATTTACAGGTCCATCACCTCATCTGTCGACAGTGATGCATTGCAGAATGACCTCCTGATCGTCTCTTCGTGGTGCGAGACATGGGGCATGCGCGTTAATGCCGACAAATCCAAGGTGGTTCTGTTTGGGGCTCACGGTGAAATGCAAGGCTTTTCCTATTCTATTTCAGGGCAGTGCATGGAAATTGTCCCCACCTTTAAATATCTTGGTGTAACCCTGACCCATGACATTTCGTGGACCCCTCATATCGCATCTGTCATTTCCAAGGCCAACTCAAAATTAGGGTACATCATGCGAAATCTTAAAGTGGCTTCTGTGAAGCAAAAACGTCACGCCTACATTGCGCTGGTTTTACCGATTCTAGAATATGCCTGTGCAGTGTGGGATCCCTATAAACGTTGTAATATTGACGCCCTTGAGGCAATCCAGAGAAGAGCCGCAAGGGCAATAACCCAAAAATACAGCCGAGAAATAAGCGTCACTGCAATATTAAAAGAACTTGATCTCCCCACCCTAGAAGGTCGCCGTCGAATGCACCGGCTAAACTTGTTCAGAGACGTAATTGTAGGTGAAGTTGATTTTCCCCTTCCTGTTTCCAATTGTCTTAAAACCACTCAAAGGCGTACAGACAATGGCCTGAGCTTTGTTCTTCCGTTTTGCAGAAAAAATTTTTTTTCCAGTCTTTTTTTCCTCGAACCATTACCGACTGGAACGGCCTTCCCCCCAATTCTCCTATTTTATCAAATGCCATTGCTCGCGTGTCTCGCACCACGATCTTGACGCCCGTTGCTTGATTTTTTATGTCCATCATTGACTTGTTTTTATCCCTTCTTCCAATCTCACATTTTTTACACTGAATTGACTATGCTCGCGTGTAATTTTTTGTTATGTTGACTGTTTGTATGCGTCAGAGTGCCATGTCAATTGATCACTGTTTTTGAACAAAAAAAAACAAATAAAAAAAAATTGCAACGACAAGGTCGATGGAAAGGATTGTGGAGAAAAAGTTTATTATTTTTAAAAGTAAAAAAGGTTAGGTTAGGTTAGGTTAGGTTAGGTTAGGTTAGGTTAGGTTAGGTTAGGTTAGGTTAGGTGAGGTTATGTTCGGTTAAGTTCGGTTGTGCTAAATGTAACCCTTCAGATACGGATGTATCCAAACCCAGCCTAACTTAACCTAACCTAACCTAACCTAACCTCACCTCACCTAACCTCACCTATAACCTAACCTAACCAAACCAGACCTAAAGAGAAAATCAAGCAAAGAAAAAAGCCGAAAAATAAAAAAAATTGACGAAAATAAATTGAGAAATGACAAAAATAAATTGCTTTTTTTTTTCTTTTAAAAAATAATTTACTTTTCTCCACAATCCTTTCCATTTGCTGCAACTCCAGCAGCAAAAATTGAGCAACCTCGCGACACCCTGTACTATAGGTTGGCCGTTTTTGAAGTATATAGCCCCCTTTGCGAGTAAAACTTTTTTGAAGTGGATAGTCCTCTTTTTGAAGTCGATCGTCTCCCTATTGTGCTGGTTTTTGAAGTAGATTGTCTCCTTGAAGTAGAATGTCCCACCCCGTATTTTACTCTTAACCCAAAACTTGTCCTTGTTTATCCATAAACGTATCAAAATATGCGTCAGCATGATGTGGGTAACGTAGAGCAATTTCCAATTGAGAAATAAGAAATGAGGAACAACGGATTGGATAACTATTTTTTTCAGGCGTGATGCAAAGAAGATGAAACGTGGAAATAAAAATGTTTAGAATTCTGAACTTTCGTCATCTTTTCAAGACCAATCCTCCTGCAAATTAATTGCTTTCACCCAATTGATAAGAAATGCTGAAATCTTTCAAATGACGGGTTCCAATTATTCATTTCATAGCATACAAATATGATGCTCGGCTCTGAGCTCGTGCGAAAACCTGTGATCCAGGTGGACGAAATGGGAAGAGGTCTCTCCCTGATTTGTTCAATCCCGTATTGAGCAGCACTATTGACGCCGTGAGAGTCTGATGGAAGAATGGAAATGAGCCGATAAAACTGAGAAGATGATCAGAACTACCATAAATCATGTGTCGCACACATATAGCTATTTCTAACCAACATTGCACAATACATGGCTGGAGTAAATATCTGTATTTCACGCAAACAATATCGCCCAATTTTTGTCTGTCTGGCATATATGCACTTGATCGTGAGGCAAGCTGTGCTCTTCGCTGATGCAGCACTGGCCTGAACTGCGCACCGTTCCTTATTTTTGAATTCAGGACAAACACAACACTCTCATTAACTTCTGAAAGCGGGGGAATGACCTGAGTCAATCACACTGAGCAGAATCCAAGAAAGTTTCTTCACTTTGACAACGACTTTGCATGGCGTTTCACGCACTTTGAACAAAATGTTATAATAGTTTTTGACTGACGCTTCAAAATATTTTTGTTTGGTATGCTGAATTGCAGATACAGTTTCTCATGCGAATTTTATTAAATCCCAACCGATCAAGAGCATTATCTCCGGAATAACAACATAGGCAGGAATCTTTGACCACAGAAATCCAACATTCAGAGATTGTGTATATTTAGGTACAATAATTTACCCGGGCACTTTTTAATAAAAGAAATGCCTACTGAAATGCTAGCAATGCCCTTCTACCATATGTGACTTTCTCAGAACTTTTGTTTCACTTTCGACGCGAATGATGTGATATATTTTCAATGTTGTTTCTAGATAAAACACGAGTAATTTCTGAGCCTCGTGTTTCGGAATTATGCTATTGATTTACTTGTCCGGCAACAACAAAAAATAAAAATAAAAACATCGCCGAGTAAGAAAAAACACGAGACATTTCTGAGCCTCGTGTTTCGGAATTATGCTATTGATTTACTTGTCCGGCAACAACAAAAAAAATATAAACATCGCCGAGTAAGAAAAAAGGATTGCTCCCTCCGTACAGCACATAAGAAGAACAAATCACACTCAGGCTTGTGTTCGGGCATGGTGCGGACAAAACTTGAAAAAAGTGTGCACTTTTCCGTGCGACTTAAATCCTTCAGCCTAGCAATGCACTGTTCGCAAGTTTAAACCTTTCAAAGATCACCCGAATTCAAACCTTCAAGAAGGAAAGTTTTAAACACTATCAAAAAGGTTTCGCTTGGAATTGCAAAGGTGATTTGCACTTTCTACTTACTAATTCATGCACCGAGCAGCTAATTAACTGTGGCGGACAACGATTGTTTCACATTTCTGCGAGTGAAGGTATCCTAAACCAAAGGGGAGTGTTTGGTTTTTTGGGTCGTTCGCTGAGCTCTGTGTCTTCGGAATTAACATCGAGTTTTGCAACGCACCCTTTTCCGAAATAAAGCTCCGAAATCTGAACCACAACGAAGTGTTTTCAGATCGCAAGTACTCTACTTCTAGCAAAATCCAGCATAGCGAAGAAAAACCCATCTAAATTAGAAATACCCGGCAGTTGGAAGCTTTACCCATAAATTTGGAAGTTTTTATGAAGACAATGCATAGCAAACACCGTGTTAAAGTCAGCAGTTTCTATGAAATACTTTTAGGATTATAAGTTAAGTTTTACGATGAATTTTTACTTTGCTTATTGTTTTGTCTTTTGTAGACGCGAATGCGTCGTCTGCTAAGACAAAATGTTATTTTTACCCGGAAACTGAAAACACAAGCCCTGTTTTAAATCGTCGATTTTCGTTGCAAATCGATAACTCAAAAAGTTTTCAACGGATTGAGCCCAAATTTGGAATTTTTCTATCATTTACGGAAACGAAGAGCTGATTAATTTTTTTCTGCGATCGGGTCAAAAATGTGAAACGATTGAATTTTTTTATTTTGAATTCTATACGATTTAGATTGAATTCTATACGATTGAATTTTTTTATTTTTTTGCTCAGACGCCTGTTTCAATTCTACTACCAAACCTGAAGGGTCAAAATTTCAAGTTCCGTATTTATTGTCAGTTTTTGCTGAAATTTCGCTATCTGTTAGGGCTTATATGGACGGTCTCTCACGCAAAATTTCAACTCATTCGGTCAAGTCGTTTCTGAGTTATGGGGCGAAAGGTCACAATTTGGAGAACTGCCTCTGGCATCTTTTCACATCATCCGTTAGTCGCAAAACAAATGAAACGGTTTCCATGGCAACGTCAACTGGGTTTTCGACTTGAATCAAAGCTTCCGAAATTCTGCCGCTGAATGTATCTACCTGCACCGTAAGCAAGACAAATCAGCAGCCAATTCAATGGTTAGATTGGTGTTGTGAAACTTTAATTTCTAATTACAACGCTATTCGTTTTCCATTTCTGGGAAGCGTTTTCACCCATCTGATAAATTGACAGCTGTGCTAATTGCTAAAGCGCTAATGGGTGTGAGTGGAAATGAGGTATACGGCCGTTCACGTATGTCCCTTATCACTGCAACCAGAGATGCTCAAGAGGGTACCCTGTTCTTTTTCCAAAGGTTACCCCTATAACCAAACACTGAAAACTACCTAATTCGAAACTGTCAGTGCTAACAATGCTGATAAAGCAACCGTAGAAGGGTGTACCCGTTGTCTAATTTGAAGGAAGAAAACCATTTGCGACGAAAAATGCAACTTGCGCTGTTCTTATATCTTCCTGTGATCATCATTTCACACAACTTATTCAGATTCAATTGCCAGTGCAATTCACTGAGTTGAGAAATGCCATGAGAATTGAATTCCTTATTGAATGCCACCCCTATGTCATGTCACGTAAAATCCTGGCCAGCTATCATGCATCATAAAATCCTTTTCATAATCACGTAATTCTTCAAAATGTGGCAAAAGAGTAGCGACTGTTGCGGCCTGGCGTCAGACAATGGTAACATGCGAATTTCCCAGGCAGATGAATTGGCCACGGAGGCGGCGTGAAGTGGACGGATCCTTCCTCAGATTTGAAAATCGTGGAATATTTTGTCTGGGAATTGACGGAACGTTTCGTCTGCTCGCCTCCAATCGTCTCCTTTGTTGAACTACAAATGCGCATTTCTTTCATTATGACTGAATTTCTGACACTTTTTTACAACATCGAATTACTCCTTGACAGAGGTTCAAATCCACTTTTTGTCAGAAAGCAAAGACCCATTCCACCTTGCGTTCTGATTTAGAGCCGAATTATGATGTCGGGATAAAGTGAAGTTTTTTTTAATTTTTCAAAATTTCCAAAATTTTTCAATTTCCAACCAAAATTGACCACATCCAGTGCGACGCCTCTTCAACGCCTTGTACACAGAAGCAAGCACACACAACAACCAAATGATGAAAAAATGAGCAAAAAATCCAACATATCAATTGATGGTTTTGATTGGCGTTAAACGATGCAATTTTTGCGACCAAAAGCTCGCAGTATGTGCACGACTAAAATAATCTACTGTAAAGAAACCCTGTCATCATCGGAAATTGCTAACCTTTTTCATTGCACCAGATTTGACATGAATCACCCTCCTCATCACTTATCTCATATCTTCCACACATGGTAGGTACTTTTAATTTGATTACTTTGCCAAGCTTTGTATGGTTTTGCAGTTTTTACATGTGCTGGAAATCATTTCGAAAGTTATTACACTGCAAAAGACAAAGCCATGGCTTCCCTGGAAGCGAACCTTTTAATCTTGTTAATTCTTTTACTTTTTACCTTTCATGTAAAGTCATTACCTTGACGTGTGTTACTTCACATTAATTAATTTAATCAATCTTCAATCTTAGACGCGCATATTTGTGACGAATGCAATAACATACCTTGCAAATACATGTGATTCCATTGCTGTGATAAAAGACGGCCGCGTAGTAGATCAGGGAAACTTCGAGGAGTTATGCAAAGGCGAAAATTATTTCTCGACGCTTGTGAAAACCCATTCTCAAGATTCGATTGTGGAAGCTTGTGGTAAGAATCGTTTTTTGTGGTAAGATTTTTAAGAGACAATTAGCAGTTTATAGTTTTACCTCAATGCTAAAACCTTTGCAAGGATTTACAAAAAACGTCTCATCAAAGTCCGACTGAGGGTAAAATGAGAAACCACGAATGTCCACATTGATAAAAAAGATGGCATTTTTCTTCCTGAAAATATCAGCACTCTTGATTGCATGGGGGCATTTTTCAGGCTGTTTCGCGGAAAAGGAGGTATCTTCCTCCCTCACTCGAGCACGATTTTTACAGTAGCGTCTGCTCGAACTGGCGCCGAATTAAGCTATCAATAAAATGTAAACGCACCTTTCCAGCGGCGAGTTCAAAAAGGCCAGCAGAATTGTTAATCTCTAGGGCTTGAAATGTCTGACAGTTTCTGACAACGACGTCCAAAAACTAATTGTTATCATCTGCATCAGATGTAGCCACAAATACGTGTATGTCTAACGATTGCCGCTGAATTACATCGGGGTGCATGGCGGATGTTTTGAACTTGAGTGATCGACATTGTGTTTGAAATATGGATTCGAAAGCTCGCAAATCAGCTGCCGACAAAAAAGAAAACAATGAAAAGTATACCTATGTAAAACCATAAACAATGCCTCTTGCTCGCAGCAAGTGTTTCCCATTCCGGTCATGCGTTTGTTGGTGCATTATCTGATATTTCCATCGCTTAGACCGTGCTTTTCATCCCTTAAATGTTGTCAGGTGGCTGCTTCACTTGCCGCTCGCGCTGATCGGAAATAGTTCCTTTTGATCCCCACCTAGAACTTTATTTGCATTCCGAACATTCATTGCTGTGCATCAATTTTATCAACCTTTTTAGGGGGTAGCCGATTGAATGGCGTGTTGTCAATGGTCAATAAAATTGATAAAAATCTTCAAATCCCTAAATTCGGTTTCATTTTTCAGTTTTCAGCAATGAAAAACAGTCCTCATGCCATATTTTCGCGGCAAGTGCAAGAGGCCTGGAGTTGTTCAAACTTTTGTGTGTCAGTCAGTGAGTCAGAACAGTTTATTTTACGAAGATGGATATTGATCTGCCACTAAAAAACTTTATGATGCTCTGGTCCGCAAATTACCTTGAATTATGGCCTAGGAATTCGACCCTAAAAAGGCAAAGACCTAGGACTCGGGAGGGTCATCCCGGTCCCCGTCAAGCGGGTTGGGAGTCCGTTCTCCAGCGTGAGAGCTTGGGATCCATGGGAGCCGCGTGAGAGCATGGGAGCCGCGTGAGATCCCGGGAGCCATGGGAGCCGCGTGAGAGCCTGGGAGCCGCGGGAATTGTGGGAGCTGCGGAGCCGTGCGTCCCGAGGCGCGGGGGATACGCGTGGATGATCTGCGTGGGGGAGTGTGGGTGATCTGCGTGCAGGAGCCGCGGAGCAGTGGGGGAGCCGCGGGACCGGGTCGATCCGGCCAAGCGCGGCTGCAAACGGATCCGGATTTAACGATCGCTTTTTTATATGATCTTCTGAGAAGCGTTCTGTACAAAAAATTTCGTGATATCCTAATTTTTAAAAATTGTTTGATGAGAGCCGCTCTCAGTGAATGCATGCGCTAAAATCCACCTGCAACTTTTCCTGGAGTTCGGACCGTGGGATCATCCTCGGAAAAATATCAAAAAGTCACCCGCTATTCCCCTCTGCAGCGAATCTGTGTTATGATCAGGTGAGCAAAGGAAACGGAATAGCTTGGCAGCCATTGAATGAACTCAGCAGGTCTGTGGTACCGGAAGGATGACAAGTCTCGTCTGTATGAACGATTTGTGAATCTATGACAGTGCTGGCTCGGGCGTCTGTGGATGGTCGGATCAAGGATTGCAGTCAACCTTCTTGATCTGCCTGAGATGAGTATTTCTCTGAATCCTCGGATTAGCTCAGAGACTATAATCGTCTACACTCTCCACTGAAATAATTGTTAATTGAACGGGAGGTGTTTTTAATTCAGCCCATCCGCCGCCCTGGTGGAATTTACCTCTGTTCTTTTTTCCTTCAATTCATGTGACATTTGGCAGCAGGCACCGCAATTTTGACAAAAGTTCATTTTTATATTGAAAAAGGTCCCAACTTCAGGTAGTCCTTTGGTGTCTGTTCAGAGCGAAATCAATACTTTTTTCCTCAGAAACCCGTTTCTCACCAGAAAAATGTGAGTGAAACGTCAAAATTTGAAGACCGATGACTTGCGACTCTTGGTTCTATTGCGGAAGAGACATTTATTTCTGCGCTGGCAAGTGTGTTCTAGATTTCGATATTCCCATAAATGCGAGTCAATTTGTATGTATTTTTACTTTGGTTAAAAACGCGAGTTGCGTTGTCATTTGCAGCCGCATTTGTTCTTCAGGCCAAACCTTATCTCACTGCCCATTTTCGACAATGCTAGTGGGCAGTTCCGCAAATCCAAGTGCGCATGTTTTCTCAAAGTCTTCAGACGCCAAAAACAGACTTCTGAGATTTGCAAGCTGCTTGCAGGACAGTCACCATCTGTGCCAACACAAACTGAGTGAGCCATTTCGCCGACACCTGTTCGGTGATCACACCTGCATTCTCCTGACGAAATTTTTTCCCAAAGGGCCATCGACCCGAAGAGCGACTCTTGTGGTCTCACATATCCAAATCAAGCGACCAAAACTGCTGATATGCTCATTTCACAATGGATCTTGTGCGGTGATTTCCGAGGTTTCACTGTTTGTAACTCCAATTCTTCCACGTTTACGATTGGGAAGGCTCAGAACTTGCCAAAGAAAACACTTCAAACGTTGAGAGCTTCAACAATATCCACGCCGCCAATGCGTCTTGCATGTTCAAAGATGACAAATAAAGGTCACCTGAAGCGGCGTGCTAAAAACTCAGTTCACCCATTGAAACCTCAGAGTCGCAACTTGAACGGCTTGAACTTGAACGGACTTCGAACTTGAACGGACTTCGAATTCTCGAGCAATTATTTGCTAACTGATCCGAGATCCAAAAGGTAAAGAAGATTATAATGATGCTGCTTGCAGAGATCAGAGGACTCGAAAATGGCCGCAAGTCCTGTTGAATCGCACTTTTTGACTATAGACTTTGGATTGCATAACCAGACATACGGGCTCGTGTTCTTGCCACATGGTAACCTCTAGTCCAACAATGGGTTTCGATTTCTCAACAGGCTAGATTATTCCTTTTGCCATAAGCGCTGTATACAACAGGTCAACGGGGGCCGAGGGAATTCATCCAAGTGTTCCAAGGGTCTGAAAACATATTGATATGCATGTCCAAAAGGAAAATATACGGAAAGCTATGCCAAATTTGTGCAAGTGTAAAAAGAAAAGGGAAAATGGAAAGAAAAGGGAGAAAAATAATACGAAAACAAAAAAATATTTAAACAAAAATTAAAATAAAAAATAAATAAAAAATAAAATAAAAAAGACGAGAAACAAAAACAAAATACGAAAACAAATAAAAAATAAAAAATAAAACAAGGCTGGAAAAAAAGGAAAAAATAAAAACAAATAGTGTGGCAATTATCCTGGCACGTAAAAACGCTTGTTTTCAATGTTGCAGCGCAAAAACCAATTGCGCCGGACGTCTTGAATATGCCTGCTCCTGTTTCGATTTTCAGTCCCTGGCCCTTTGGTTCAAAAATGCGATTTGCTTTGCCACTTACAACAGTCTTTATTCTTCAGGCCATGCTTATCTGACAAGCCATTTCACCAATTTCACGAGTTCTTCAGTTCATGGTCTCATCATTTTTGGCATTTTTGGCGCAGCAAACGACCGCATGTCCGCTTGCTCTCTTAACGTCCTAAGTTGTCCTGCGGCAGAACGAGTTGACACACCAGATAAAAAATAAAAATCGAAACATACAAAAGAAGTGAAAGAAAGAACGAAAACACGAAAAAAGAAACTGCGCAATGCCGCCCGATGTTGAAGCATGAGGGCCGTAAGTATGAGTTCCCGCGACCAAGGGGAACAAAATATCATTGCGTTTATCCATTTTGACACATTGGATTCGACGTGGTCAACGAAATTCGCCATTGCTGATGTGCAAGGTTAAAAATGTTATCTGGAATTAAGACAACGGTGTCCACTCTCGACAAATTTTTGATTTCTCTTTTCCTATTCATTAACCAAATGTTAAAAAGGAGCCCATAGACGTTCCCAAACGTTCTCAAGCCCACATATCAAACAGTCACCACTGAATTTTTATAGTAATGCTGCACAAGATTAATTATTGGCCACTTGCATTTATCCAGGCAACTCAAACGACGTATGTGCTTACCACAAGTGGCGCTCGTAGCTAATTCAACAAGCAGCAGCTGAAATTGTCAGTCTTGGGATCATCACAGCAATTTGACTGTTCCTATCTTGTTGGCAACACGTGGCGGCACATTATATATATTAACATTTGGTCTACCCTATTATGCGTAACGTTTCCTTGTGTTGATTTTGACGAATTTTCGGCGGTGGATTTTCTCATGCACAGCCGTACAATGTCTCATCTCTGAACAAGTAAACCAAATGTGTCCTAAAACTGTTTCCTGGTGCATATTCTCAGCTCGCATCTGGCACACACCATCTTGCTCAGCGTCACTTCTGCCATTTCTCCACGCAGGAACACTAAAAAGTACAAAATAGGTTTCGCACTGCCCATGGAAGGCGTTCCCTGGGCGGGGTGTTCCAGAGCACAGGGTTCAAAAAGGAGGGGATCCGCTTCTGCAACAGGCTGGTAGGGTTTGGCTCAGGTGCATTTCCGATGTCCCCGTACCACCTTCGGCAGGTTTCTGCCCCGCTTAAGTTGTCTCCGGTATCATTGCAGGCCTCGCGCGGGCCGCCACGGTGCCGTGACTTCGGCCAGGATGCGACTACCCCGTCACCTCTCCTTCATGGCTTATCCACCGCGAACACTTGCTCGAGCGTTTTGATGTGAGCGACTCTGCCTTGCCAGCGCGGGGAATTGAACAAGCTAAGCACCGTGTTCCCCCTTTATATGGTAAAAAGGAAAATGTGAGATGCAAAGTGCAAAAATCAAGGCAAATATATGCTCCCGGTAAAGTTCCGGGCGACAGCGCGGCATTGCCTGCTCATCTCGTCACATCCCTAATTTTTTCGTATCATAGAACAAAAGAGGGTGGCCGCAAAGAGCGGTAAGCTCTTGCACCATTCATCGCCACTTCTGCTAACTCTTCACTGCGGAACGCTAAAAATTCTAAGGGCTGGGTCACTTTTGTTTCGCTGCTTAGGTCGATGTGGTAACAGTTCCCTGAAAACTCAATGAAAAAAATAAAAAAGAAAACATAAAAAATCGCCCACTTTGCTCAAATGGCTGTGCTAACGAATAAAAACAAAAGTTAACATTTCAAAATTCAAACAAAACAAAGCTTTTCATAAAGCAAACAAATACAGGCACAAACAAAAAAGAATATAGCAACAAAACGCAAAACTAAAACCAATAAGCCCAATTAGTAACCGAAAACAGAGTGGCAAAACTGAAAAAATTACGCCACCTCAAAGCAAGCAACGCCACGTCAAGTGCTCGCACAGGCTCAAACTGGCCAGACTCATTGTGGTTTCATTGCCCAACATCACCATACCTACGTATTTTACGCCTTTGTGGCGTCAGCTGCACTATCATGTCTTGCAAATTTGTCAGATGTAACTACAGGCCGCCGCATCTAGCCGATACAAACTCCAACAGACGGTTCATTGATGAATTTTTCCTCTCATTGGGACGCAATGTCCAATGCTGTCCTTCATTGCCACTCAGATCCATATTTCACACAAAGGGGCGCTTGTCATTCTCATTTGCACAATTTAGTTTTACCCAACGAAAATTGACCACTAAAACTGTTGGCGTCAAAGCGACAAAAACCAAAAATATTAAATCGAAAGAGGAAAATCATTTGAAATTGTTTTGAAACAAATTTGATCAAATTATTACATTAATTCCGAGAGAATTGGAAATAATTTTAATAAGAATACACCAATTATAGATTGACAATTGAAATTTAAAACAAAATTAAGAGTACTAAAACTAAATCAAAGTCAAAACCAAAAATAAATAAAATCAAAGTGCACAACTGCAGAGACAAGCATTCGTACGCTTTCAAGCAGTCCTGCATTCAAGAACAAGACGTTCAGGTATTCACAGTCGTTTGGATATAAGATTCAAATGGACACGGGGACCACGAGTAACACGGATACCAGATATAATATCTTCTCTGCATCGAAAAGCAGTTAGGCGATGCTATATATCTTACATCTTGTATCCAAGAATGATAATAATTGCCAACAATCTGCTCGCAAGCATTTCAAATTGATCCGAATATTCGAAATACATATATGCCAAGTGACTCAAGTCAAATTCGCGCATCCGCTCTCATCCGAAAAATATAAATGCCACACATAACATAATGAATGTGAAAGTTGAGATCGGTTGAACACGCTGTCAGAAGACCGTACGCGTTAACATTACAAAAAATAATTAAATAAAACCAATGACCCAAGAGCATGTAACAAACTGGATTATCTGCTATGAGGCAGCATAAAAATTCGTTTGTAACAGCCAGATACAGTGATGCAGCCATTACAATTGTTGTAAAATAACAATAACAACTTAAGATAACCATCAGACCACTTGATCGGAATGGCCTAGCACACAGATTGCTATGAGAATAACATCGAGTTCACGTCACTTGTTAAAGCATATAATATAACAATTTAGACCAAACTTGGCCAATGGCCAATGACGTATGAAACGGGCAGACACACACATACACACGCGTTATCGCTTCGAAGTCCGAATAGGCGCCAAAGGCTCATAACAAGCAGTACAAGACACGCTTCAGAACGGTGGCAGTGCGGAAGAATTCTTACTACAAGGTGTACAATCCGTTCTTATTTAGCTGATATCGTTTTTCGATTGCAACGATGGCGTGTTGAGGCGCTTACGCATTTCAGTGTTGAGGACAGTGTCAGCTCGGAAGAATCACGACTACTTTGTCAGCAAATTTCGTACAGAAAGGTGCACATACAGCCGGACAAACAGCAGAGCATATTCGAATATGGCTGCCTAAAACGTCTGGCAACTTAAATGCAAGAAAATATAAACTGATTAGCAATAAAAACAAACACAGTTTAGGCGATAAAAACCTTTCGATCTCATTCACCCGAACAAAAAACGAGCATTCATGCACATTGACAGAACTTCAAACGCTCAAACAGAAGTTTGGAAGCAAACAAACTGCTCACGCGCCTTAGCAGGAAATCTAGATAGCCACAGAGGCTGGCGCGGCTACATGGAAATTATTTGCCAGCAGTGCACAACTCAAATATCAAGATACCATTGCACACCTTTTTAAAGTACCTACGCACACAAACAGCACAAAAGTAAAACACGAAGTCACAAAAAATACATTGGACAAAAATACTGTGTCAAAACAAAAAACATTAAAATAATGCAGTAAAAATAAATAACACTGACAAAAACGTTACTTCGATAACGCACAACTCCGTGCACAAAAAAGTAAAAAATCACAACACAAAAAATCTTAATAATAAACATGCGTCGTACAAACTTCTGGATTCAGACATGCGAAATGCAAACATGTAACAATACCAACGGTATCGAACGAGCCGCAAGTCGAACGAGCAAATATATGTGATGAGATATGAGCACAGATATGAGCACAGATATGAGCGCAGATATATGGATCGAAACCCCGCTGCGGAATCGATTTTGCAAAGTAACCGTAAAATCGAGAAAACTGCGTCAGGCTCCCGTCGGGATCGTCCGAGTCGACCGGAGTATTGACAACAGTCATGCGAAAATATCGACATGATTTGTTATTGCTTGGGACATTTTCGGAGATTTGGGGAGATTTTGGGACATTTTGGGACACTTTGGGACAATATGGGACACTTTGGGACACTTTGGGACACGTCCCAAAGTGTCCCAAAGTGTCCCAAAAATCCAGCAGGGTTGATAACAAAACCTTAAAGTACTGGCAATTCGGTCTCAAAAAGCTGACCCACCCAGAAGGTCGAGTCAGCCGTAATAAGCGATCAAAATGTTGTACTTACTTTACAGATGGCCATACAGGCAGGCGTGGATACATAGAAATTATTTGCCAGCAGTACACAACTCAAATATCAAGATACCATAGCACACCTTTAAAGTACCTGCGCACACAAACAGCACAAAAGTAAAACATGAAGTCACAAAAATACATTGGGCAAAAATTATGTGCCAAAACATAAAACATTAAAATAATGTAGTAAAATAAATAACACTTACAATATGTTACTTCGATAACGCACAACTCCGTGTACAAAAAATCAAAAAATCACAACACAAAAAATATTAAAAGTAATAAACATGCGTCGTACAAACTTCTGGATTCAGACATGCGAAATGCAAACATGTAACAATACCAACGCTATCGAACGAGCCGCAAGTCGAACGAGCAAAGATATGTGATTCGATATGAGCACAGATATGAGCGCAGATATATGGATCGAAACCCGCCCGCTGCTGAATCGACTTTGCAAAGTAATCGTGAAATCGAGTGAACTGCGTCAGGCTCCCGTCGGGCTCGGCCGAGTCGACCGGAGTATCGACAACAGTCATGCGAAAATATCGACATGGTTTGGTACTGTTTGGGACACTTTGGGACATTTCGGGACACTTTGGGACAGTTTTGTTGAAGCTCTCAAGGTTTGAAGTGTTTTGTTCTGCAAGTTCTGAGCCTTGTCATTCGTAAACGTGGGAGAATTGGAGTTACAAACAGCGAAACTTTGGAAATCAGTGCTCAAGATCCACTGTGAAATGAGCATATCAGCAGTTTTGGTCGCTTGATTTGGATGATTGAGACCACAACAGTCGCTCTTCGGGTCGATGTCCCTTTGGGAAAAACATTTCGTCAGCAGAATGCAAGTGTGATCAGCGAAGAGGTGGCGACGAAATGGCGCATTCAGTTTATGTTGGCACAGATGGTGACTGTCCTGAAAGCACCTTGCAAATCTCAGATGTCTGTTTTGGCGTCTGAAGTCTGGCACTTGAGACACATAACTGAGGACTTTGAGAAAACATGCGCACTTGGATTTGCGGAACTGCCCACCAGCATTGTCGAAAATGGGCTGTGAGACAGCTTGGCCTGAAGAACAAACATTGCTGCAAATGTCAAAGCAACTCGCATTTTTAACCAAAGGAAAGATAACTGACGAACTGAATTGCTGACGCTGATCGCGAAAGGAGATATGGTGATTCGCAGAACAGGCGAATTGTGCGGAACCTCAGGTGAGGTCAGGCTGGGCTGAGTTGGGTTTGATTGGGTTGGGCTGGGTTGGGTTGGGCTAGATTCGATCAGGGTGACTTGGTTTGGATGTTTGGGAGTTTAGATACGCACTGCAGCCCCGGTCCGCAATTTCCACGATTTCCGTGTTTTAGAAGGAACCGAAAGATAATCAGGAGTTGACAATTTTCAAACCTCATCTTTTTTTCTTTTTTTAAAAAGTCAGGTATAATTGACTTTTAAATTGCAATGTTGAAAACAAGCGTTATTTGTTCGCGCCGCAAGCTAATTGCAGCAATTTTTCCATTCTTTTGTTTTTATTTTTTATTTGTTTTCATATTTTGCTCTTGTTT
This sequence comes from Sinentomon sp. SZTP_YWyxl, assembly GCA_030068105.1. NCBI lineage: Eukaryota > Metazoa > Arthropoda > Protura > Sinentomata > Sinentomidae > Sinentomon > Sinentomon sp. SZTP_YWyxl. The sequence goes on along the minus strand of JASGXE010006110.1, from coordinate 9,622 downwards.
TTCGCCTTTTTAAATTTCAGTGTTTTATTTTGTCGATCTTCCATTTAATTTTAATTTTTTTTAAATATTACTTTTATTATAATATTCTTATTATTTTCCGTATTCTTTTCTCTCTTTCTCTTTCCATTTTCCTTTAGACGTGCAAATTTGGCTTGTCAATTTGTTTTTGGACCCTTAGAACACTTGCCTGGAGTGTAGGTCCTGCACGTTAAAGGTGAACCACGTAACCAGCCCAAACGCGTGTATGCAGTGGAGATTTGTGGAATTGCACGAAACTGCCGAGTAAGACCCATGTGGTGAATTGAAAGCGTGAACAAGCCAGCGGACTTGTGCTGCAAATGGCAGTTTTAAAATGTTCTTGCCAAAGATATTTTTCTTTTTGCCCTAAATAACTTTTATTTTTTTATTTCATATTATTTCTTTACTTTGTTTTTAATTTATTTTGTTCATTTTTTTTTTTTTTTTGTTTTTTCCCATTTGTTTTTGTATTTTTGTTTCTTGGAAGCGTGTTAGGAACGCTCTGATGGCTATTGCGTAATGTGTTCTGCTCGGGAAACCGGTGAGGGGAGGTCATTTAGTCAAAATCTCACTGATCCTATGCGAAGGAACCGTTGGCTTTGCGTATACACTAAAAATACATAAAAATTGACTCGCATTTATGGGAATATCGAAATCTAGAACACACTCGCCTGCGCAGAAATAAATATCTTCCGCAATAGAACCAAGAGCCGCAACTCATCGATCCTCAAATTTTCACTCACATTTCTCTGGTGAGAAACGGGTTTCTGAGGGCAAAAAGTATTGATTTCCCTCTGAATAGAAACCAAATGACTACCTGAAGTTGAGACCTTTTTAAATATAAACATGAACTTTTGTCAAAATTGCGTAGGATACCTGCTGCAAAATGTGATATGAACTGAAGAAAAAAAAAGAACAGAGGTAAATTCCACCAGGGAGGCGGATGGGCTGAATTAAAAACACCTCACGCGCAATTAACAATTATTTCAATGCAGAATGCAGACGGTTATAGTCTCAGAGACAATCCTAGGATTCAGAGAAGTACTCATCTCAGGCGGTTCAAGAAGGTTGACAGCAATCATTGATTCGTACATCCGCACGCACGCTTCAGCACTGTCACAGCTTCACAAATCGTTCATACAGACGAGACCTGTCATCCTTCCGGAGCCACTGACCTGCTGAGTTCATTAAATGGCCGCCAAGCTATTCTGTTTCCTTTGCTCACCTGATCATAACACAGCTTCGCTGCAGAGGAGAATAGTGGGTGACTTTTTGACATTTTTCGATGAGGATCCCACGGTCCGAACACCAGGAAAAGTTGCAGGTGGATTTTGGCGCATGCATTCACTGATAGCGGCTCGAATTAAACGATTTTTAAAAAATTAGGATGTCACGAAATTTTTTTTGCACAGAGTGCTTCTCCGAAGCTCCTATCCGGATCGGCTTGCAGCTTCGCTTTACCGGTTCGGCTTGCAGCCTCGCTAGACCGGATCGGCTTGCAGCCTCTTTTGACCGGATCGGCTTGCAGCCTCCAACCACTGCACACCATGCTCAAGGCTTCAGTGATCTTTCTGACGCAATTATCTCAATTAGCGATATGTTAGATTAGGCTAAGTTAGGGCTGAACAGACGCTCGGTTTCCCGCAATGTGAAGTGGCGCTATAGGTTAGGTCGCGCAAATAGGATCCAGACACGCAGGTGAATCCCTGAATCACGCCAGTACACAATTCTTTCAGCGTTATTTTCCGAATAGCATTGGTTAAATCGGGATCGTTATTGCGATACCAAAAATCCAGCTGCCTGAGTGGGCAACCATAACCTCACTGTAATGACGATTTACGGCGCCTCTTGCCGGACTTGGGAGTTTTATCATGCACACACCGGAAGTGATAACCTTATCTTTATTTGAAGGCCATATTGCGTCAACGTATTCGGTCGCCGGAAGTGACAATTTTATATTTTATTTGAATGCCGTAACGCTGCGACAACGTACTCGGTAACCGTCGTTGAAAATTTTCCCATGCACCGGAAGTGGCTAATCTTATCTTTATTTGTTCCGTGCTCCCCACGGATCCGCAACTCCCCTACGGCTCCGCAACTCCTCCAGCGCTCGCGGGGACGCGGATCCCCTCACGCAGGGAGCTGGAACGGGCTTCCGCAGCTCACCCACGGTTCCGCGGCTCCGCCACTGCTCTGCGGCTCCTTCACGCAGATCACCCACACTCCACCACGCGGATCATCCACGCGTATCCCCTACGCCTCGGGAAGCACGGCTACCGCGGCTCCCTCGGCTCCCGCGGCTCCCACAACTCCCAGGCTCCTAGGCTCTGACGCGACTCCCATGGCTCCCAGGCTCCCACGCGGCGGGGAACGGGCTAAAACCCCACGGCCTTCGGGACAGGGACGACCCACAAGGCCAAATTCCTGGGTCATTGCCTTAGGGCCGAATTCCAAGGCTAAATTTCAAGGTCAAATCTGACCATAGCTGGCATATGTTTTTTCTCCTGCATCAAAAACCCGAAACGCTCTCGGACCGAGCTCTCAGAACTTTGCAGGATAGCTACCCCTCTGGGAGGAAGCCGTTGTGATCATTCCCGAACGCATGGATACACAGAAACATAAATGGCCATTGAGGTCATCAAATATGACGGCCAGGTTCTCAATCACAAAGATAAGGCTCAACTTCACGTCACATGGCATTTCCTTCTTTTCTGGCGATAAGACCTGGGATTCATAAAAGGCAGACGTCAAGTGCCTATAGCATGCCTTTTTATACACTACTAACGAAAATTTTTAAAGCTTTTTCAACCTGACCTAACCTTTCCTACCCTACCCTGAACTGCTGTTTGGTTTCCGCCCACCGCCTGGTGATGTCCCCCAACCACAAAATGTAAAAAGTCCCCACAGCCAAAAAATGCAAAAAAATCCGTCTCCTGCGGGAATCGATCCCCATGCATCGGATTAGTGATCCAGTCATTGACCCCGCATGGTCTTGGTTACCGATGCAGCTGCCGAAATGTTTCTTTAATCAAATGTGCTTAAAGAGAGTCAACTCAAAAAAATGACGTCAGTGAAACCTGCGATCGATTTCGGTAGGTTTCGAAATTAGCGGGCGTGTCGCTCTGAAAACGTTCCCAAGTCAGTTTGTTTGTATTTCTATAACTTGTCGACGTGGTCGTTTTCGCCTACTATTTTACACTTTTTTGCACTTTTCACTGGAATTGCTGTTAACTTGGACACCTTGTACAACAGTGGTGCCCGTTTTAAAGGTGAAGTTCCATTATGTCATTTTGGCGTCATTTTTACGCATCTTTGTCATTAAATGACTGGCTGCCTCATAAGTTTGCAGGCCCAGTGCATTATCCTTGAACAACGCTATAACATGTCGTGCTTAACCGTCACATAATGCTATTTTCGCTGTATCACAGTGGCGCTTATCAATGCCGCAGAGTCTAGGCTTTGTTACTGTGTCATTTAAGTAAAATGGCGATGAAAAAGGGTCACATTTGTTTTCATTGTTGTGACAGCTAAAACAACCGATAACACCTTAATTGCCATTTAATGACAAAGGAGACGTCATAAGTGACGTCAAAATGACATAATCGAACTGCACCTTAAGATACAAATGGATTGCGGTCTATTATGTGACACGTCTGTAACTACTTTGGGGATCATGGGTGCCTTTTTTCGCCTCCACGAGTGAGATAATTCAGTTCCATAACAGAATTATATCACTGAATTCAAAAGTACGTAAATAAAGTACCGGCACCCACTGTTTCATATCGTGCATCGAAAAATGACACCGTCTAATTCTACCCAATCTTCATCTGTCGGGCTTCAATAGCACGCTTATTTTGAAGCGTGAAGTGTGTTTTTGGGTAACTCGCTTTTACTATCCAAAAGTACCCAAAATAAAGAATAAAAAAACGTTCTTGGTTTTGCTTGCCTTCATTCTACTATCATGAAGACCACAATTATAATCTCCGCCCATAGACCTTTAAAAAGAACATTAGCGTGAACTCCTTATTTTCTTTGGGATGGACTATCCTGGAGTGGAACTATCTCCCCGATAAACTATATCACCTGAGTATTTCACCATTGAGTATCCCTGTCTTGCAGTGGCAACATCGAGATATCCATTGTTCCAAATCTGCCTTCATCGCCCCGAATTACTGTAGGCTTCATCCCAGCAAGCAGATTGACACGTTTTTTATGATTTTCTTACACTTTTATTGGCATAATTTTTACGTAAAAGTTTCGAAAATTTTACTTCAACAAACCGTAAATAAATCATAAAAATGACCCAACTTTTTGTAAATTTACGCAAAATTTAAATAATTTTTACGGTTATTTTACACTTTCTTCGCTTTTCTTGCAATTTTAATGCTTTTTTGCGGGTTTCACTTTTTTTTTTTTGGATTTCTACACATTTTCCACATGCAAACGTCAGTTTTGCGCGATTTGATGTTTTTTGCAATTCCAAATACAATTTCAACAAAAATGGCAACCATCCTTTTTTTTGTTTAGAAAAATGCTTAACATTTTTATTTGTAGTGTTTTCAATGTCTGCATTGCCACAGAGTTTGCCTGTCGGGGGAGGGTCTTTCGTCCGAAAGGATATCTCCGACAAGCAAACTCTTCATCCGGACTGAGGTGTCCGGTTGTTTGTGCGGAAATCCACATGTCAAGTTAATAAGAATCGAAATCCATGATCTTTTAACGGATTTATCCGGAGTTACTTCACTAATTATTCCTAGCGTGCAGTTCACCAATAATTAGGTAAGTGCGGGTGGACAACTTGAAGGATATGTAGTTTCTAATGAAGTTGAAACGATTTCTGCTAAGTTCAGCTTAAAATTGATAAAAATGTAATTTCTCAACAGGTGCTGCCATCTTGCAGATAAAACATACCTGAATACATAAAATAATTTTCGGTTTTCTTTTACGTAAAAATTTACATAAATTTTACGTAAATTTATTTCGGGGGAAATTAAGATCGAATTGAAAGGAAAGCGTAAAAAACCTATAGAAATCTAACATTTACACATTTGCGGTTCTTTAACGATTTTCTCATGCTTTTCTAAAACTCTCTGCTTGCTGGGATCCTTATGCTCGATTTGTGATAAACTATATGGCCTGAACTCAAAACGTAGTTGTTCAACGTGCATAATTCTTGCAACAATGCTTTAGTTGATTTTAATTTTTTTTTCCTTCCATATTTTTTATTTACCTTTTAACAGGTTTTGTCTAAAAAAAATAAAAAAGAAGGAAACACAAAAATATAGAAATCAATCAACCATCGTCAGTTCCCACATTCTTGCTAAAGCTAAACTACGCAATTCCATCGTGCATTCCACATTCGCGAAGTGGAAAATAGTCTCACTGTGTTCAATTTCGAGAAGTTCACTCTTGCCAGCTATTTACGAGTATTTGCAGATTCCCACTGATTTCTCATTCATGGCCGTAGTCTCCCTTGCGAAAATGTTTGCATTGGATCTCTCATATTCCCATCCGAGCATAAATCAATACGTGTAAAAGAGATTTTGATTCGCAGTACCTATTACGAGTAAATTATGATGTAAAAAGTATCCAGAATGCCTGACTGCAATGACGAAGGGGGAGGAAAGAAACTATAAACATGAATTAAACATGCACACTAAATATGTATTTCTTTTTTAAACACTTAGGGTTTCAATGACTGAAACTTAAAGGCCTTCAATCACCTGGGCATCTTTCCGCTTTACGGCCTTTCTGGTAGTTTTCCATTGCCACGTATAAAACTGAAAGCAGGCCAACGATGTCTGCTTTACGCGTGTCACCCTGCATCGATTTGGGCACCCCTAATTTGAGCGATAGTGTCAAAAAAGTAGGCCAACAAATTAAAAAAATCACAAAAATATCATGCAAACACTTGAAAGAGCACCTGAGAACTCATTCATCAACTCTGTCTCTGATTAACAAGAAGGATCAAAGAACGCCGATCACGTTCACCAGGATTGTTTGGTGGATCTGGTATGGGGAGTTGCTGCCTTCCTGCTTTCGCCAATTCTTCAATGAATTCTGTGGGAGCCAATCCATTGGGAGGCCCAAATACTTGCTCTCGGTTGTCAACCCAAAACACGTTCGGAAGGGTCCTTCCTCTTTTGATGAAATCTCGCAATATCGTTCGAAGCAAATATAACCTCTCTGCGTCAAAGCTATTAACGAGATCTAAAAGGAGAAAACACATAAATTTTAGTTCAACAGGGTGATTCAGAAATAATGGACAAATCTTCGCCCACATATTCCTGTGTTAATTTTGAACAAAAAAGTCTTAATGAACCAATGTCCGCAAATGCACCGTTTGGCCGTTAAAGGGGTTTCTTTGATTGTCATCTAGCGTACGTGCATTTTTCCAAACCCACTTGCGGGCGATCTGAGCGTCCCAAATGTGACAAACTTGACAGCTGGGACCCCAGATATCAAGCGCATTGCTTGTGTTCAGAATTAACACAGGAATATGTGGGCGAAGGTTTGTCCACCATTTCTGAATCACCCTGAAAATGTTTCTGTGCGCTTGCCAATCTATTCTTTATCCATTTCCGCTCTCATTTTGCTAACTGTCCTCTCTTACAATGCCCTTATGTGGCATTTGGCCAAAAATACAATGATTGACGTAATTATTCTTTTTGTTTTATTTTTATTGCATTTATTTTCTTTGCAATAGTAACTGATTAACGAAAAATTATAGACCACAAAACTTTATTTGGAATTATCGTGCAATTCGCGATTATGAATCAACAATAATTTTGTGCTAGTGGAACGAAATCTAACACACATGCACAAAGAAGCTATTTACAGCAGGAGCAAAAATTGGAATAAATTTCGTGCAGATCGTCTCAGATCGTGAAGAGCCACTCTGGATATACTGTAAGGCTGATAAGCGGTGCACATGCTTGACCTGTGGTCGTCTGCCTTTTGCTAATGAGAGAGCTCGGCTCGTTGTTTTTCGTTATAATTTTTGATGTAATTGCTTGTCTGACTGCCGGCTGCTCGAGTTTTCAAGGTTGGGTCAACAGCACATAGCCTCAGTACCGGGTGGTCCAGTTTTTTATCTTGCAGAGGATTCTTCTGCTGGGGTTCTGCTGGTCATGAACACTGCAGGAGGTGGCTGGCAGCTTACCGGCTTGTTATCAGCGGAGGAATGGGCACTCTCAGGAAAGCAGTACTGGAGAGCATGGCCGGAAAGCAAGGGAGTCGACGATGCGTTTCTTCCGACCTTCGGGACCAACATGTTTCATAAGAGGTTGGCCAGCTGCTTCCATTTTGCGCAATTTTCCGGGTGCTTGTTAATGGGTCAGCGCTATTTGCTTAACTCATTGCCCAGTCAGGTTCGTGCTGGTGTAGAGTCTGGTGAGTCATTCTTTCAGTTCGGATGCGATAAGTTCAGAATTGATGGTTTTCTCGGCTCGTGAGCGTGCCGAGATGGCTCTGCTGTTCAGTCAGCCTGGAATGACCGCGGCTCAAGCTGCTGCTTTGTTTCACGAAAGGCATCCAGAACGACCGGAGCCGCATCGTACAACTGTCGTACGGAACTATCGAAAGTTGATAGCAGTGGGAAATTGCAGTGACCTTCCTAGGCCCGGTCGTGCAAGAAGTGCCACTGATGATGACAATGAACTGTATGTACTTGCCGCACTTGAGATCAATCCACGTTCTTCGATCCGAGACCTGGCTGGTGCTTGTGGAATAAGCAGATTCTCAGTTTGGAAGATTTTGAAGCGGCACAAAAAACACCCATACAAGCCACGGATTCACCAGGCTATTATCCCTGGAGATTCAGAGAGACGCTTAACTTTTTGCGAGTGGGCGCTGGCACGCATGGACATGGACATCAATTTCCCTGAGAACATTATCTTCACGGATGAAGCCACATTCAATGTGAATGGCCACGTTTCCCGCCACCACTGGCGTCATTGGTCGAACACGAATCCCTTTTGGGAATGGAACGCCAATCGCCAAGACCATGAAATATTGAGGCACAACGGGTTGTCCATGATAATAAAAAAATTCAATTATGATAATTAAAAAATTAAAAAAAATTATCAACCAAAATAATGATAAAAATATTTAAAAAAAAACAAAATTAAAAAATTAAAAATTAAAATTTAGCATATATTTTACAAAAATTATTATTTTTTTATTTTTATTTACTATTTATTATTTTTTATCATTATTTTTTCTTTCTTTTTTGAACAAAAATGTAAGCTAAATATCGAAATCTGTTAAAATAGCAAACAATCAAGAAATTTTTAAAAAATAAAAGTCCAATAATGACAAAATTCCTAAGAAATCCCGAAATGTTTTCGCCATTTCTTTCAAACTTTTGTGATGAAAATCATCAACTTGCCCGACTTGTGGATGTCACGAACCATAAAATTCAAAGCATTCCGATGTGCTATCCTGCCTAAGAGTTGTCAACCTGGCATTACAGTGTTTTCGAGCACGCAACATGGAATGCGCGTCGCTACTAATAGCACAACGCCTATTATTGACAAGAAGATGCAAAAGAAGGTCTCCCATAAGCATGGTGTACTGTAAAGGACCCGAAATAATATGCCTATAGCGACTTCCTTGGGCCGTGCTGATAAAAAAAAAGGTTGATACGTAGCATTTTTTCCGCGGTCTTGGTTTTCGAGATATTTAGCGTCGTTTACAGTGCATGCACTTCTAAAATATGCGTAGCGTCTTCCTTTTCCACCGTCTTACCTTTCCACGTATTCCTTTTCCGAAAACCAGTTTCCAAAAAGATGACTCATGGGTCATTCCGAGGCATTCGTATCACTTTTCCACAAACTGGATGAAGCTCATTACAGGGAAACTGCTTTTGCAAGACATTGTTTAAATTCAAAGGTGTCTTATCCATGTATCTATTCAGCAATGAGGTCGCAATTCGCAAGGAAGAATTTATTTCCTTCCGTTTGCATGATCAAGTGCCAAACACCAACTCAAAAGGAATGAAATCTCATGGCAATCTGAATGGTCGCTCAACTTGTGCTCTAATCACTGATTTAAACATTCTTGTGGTGAACTGCAGATCAGTGGTGTCAGTCTTTAAAAGGAGTGACCTCAGCAACCTGATGACGGAGCACAATGCTGCCATTGCATTACTATCGGAGACGTGTCTAAATCCAACCATCCAATCCAATGAGATTTTTCCTGGTCAACTTGCCACCTTCAGAACCGATAGGAACTCGGGCAGAGGTAGTGGGGTTGCAATAACAGCCCACCCATCCATTTCCGTTGATACAGTTAAAAGAGCTAACAGCTCTGTCTCCCTTGATGGCCTTCTAGAGATCACCTGGTGCAAACTAAAAATCCAAAATAAAAATTTACTTATCGGGTGTGTTTATGCGTCTCCCAATGCTGGTCCACAGCAGTTTTTAAAACTTAAGGAGATTGTTTCTCTTGTCTGCTCTGCGAATCAGGACCACAGTCTTCTGCTGGCCGGTGATTTTAATTTGCCAAATATCAAATGGGAGAATGCTAATCCTTCTTTTACCCAATTATCAGAGAAAGAGGCCTCTCTTTTTGATATTGTTGACTCTTTCCATTTAAAACAACT
>JASGXE010006109.1:0-22608 GCA_030068105.1 Sinentomon sp. SZTP_YWyxl | reverse complement strand
TGTGGGCCATGGGGCCCTTACCACTTGCACACCGCAGCAAATCTCGATGAGGCTTATGATTTTTTTACATTAATGCATCCATGCAGTCATTGCCTGTAACTTAACTAAAGCTTGGTATCCGGAAGTGACCAAATCTTGTACTTGCTAATTTTTTTGTTAAACGACGAATTTATGTGGATGAAAACTCACCGATAGCACTTGGAGCAAAATTCTCTGCCGAAAGATCCATTCAAGTATGCTTTGATCAGATGTACTTGCTTGGTGTTGTTCAAGTTTAAAATGGGCCAACAGCCTTTACGCAATTTTTGCCATTTGACGTTTTGAATACTTGTGAAAATGTTCGAAACCTCCATGGGACAGACTGTTTCGTGAGCAGACCATGACGTATAATATCGAATTCGTTCTTGTCAGACTGTTTCGTTGATGGACTGTGCAAATGGACAAAATGTTGAGGATAGGCTGCACTTGACCAAGACTTTGCATTGATATCTCGGTCGGTACTCTGAGTTCGATATCTGTGTGTGTTATGTGATTTGAACTGGATACCTGTATTTTGAATTTTACAGACTGTCCTTTTGATAGACCGGCCGATCTACCAATTGAACATTCTAGACTACTCTACCAATGGCAAGGCTATCCACCGGTGTGTCCCCCTTAACCTAACCAATCTGTCCAATTCTAACCCATCCAAGTGGCATCCAGGCATCCATATTTTATGGAATACGTAACGAGGCCGAGACCAAATAAGGTTTTTATGCCTGCAGTGCGACACCAATTACATGGTATTTGTCGTATGCAGGGCTGCAAAAAGTTGTTTGGTGCCCTGGAGCACGGATTTTGGAGACTGGTCAAATTTTGGTCGAAGAGCTGTTTTTTTGCTTGTCAGCTTGCTTTAGCCAGCCTGTTTCGGTCCTCGTCGAAAATCCAAAAAAAAAAGTTTACTTCACACACCATCTACATGTCTTTCCATCCCGGAAGAAAGTTAGAGAGCTTTTGTTTACTCTCCAGCCCATTTTCGATCCCGGTCGGCCCACAATGGTCCTGGGAGCAATGCTCCCGTGCTCCCGACTTTTTGCAGCCCTGGTCGTGGGTACAATCACATTTCAGTAGGTATACATTTAATTTCTCATGATGTTGACTGATGAGTGGTGTATTACTTCTTCTGTAATCAGAATGCTATTCAATAAATTATTGCAACCAAATCAACTTGTAGTGTGTGATGTTGGCCGTTAAAAAGCCAAATTGAATGATTTGATTAAACTCATCAACTAACTTTAAACACTAACTTTTTACTAACTTTTTACTTTTAACTTTTTAAACACTAACTGATTAAACACTAACTTTGATTAAACTCATTTAATGTGAAATAACTTAATTAATGATAAGGTGGGACCTACTCGTACCTGCTCATTTTTTAACTTCCTCGCAAGTGAATGCTATCTACCTACTTATTATAGAAATCTTACAAAAATAAAGACTGATGCAAATAATTAAACATGGCCATGTTGCCCATTGCTACTGTCTCGGTCTTGGTGCAACAGCAATTTACCCAGTTCAGCAGATTGATTAATCTTTGTCAACAATAGGAAACGAGTGAGTGGAGTTGTGCGAATGTGGTTGGAAGTATTTTCATGGCCCACTTTTGATTCCAGAATGTTTTGTTTTCGTACAAATAAAAAAAAATTTAAAGGCAACATCGACATGCATAAATTGTCAGTATTTTTGACCGCCAGAAAATGGGCAAATCTGTGGAGATCTCTGGACCAGCCTCATTCATTGCATTTTATTTATTTATTTTTGCTCTAGAATTGGCTGGAGTCCATCTGTGATGATAATCATTGCCTGAAAAGCCTCATCAATGGAGCTTTCACCGATAATGGTACTGCAACTGAAAGTGGTGCGGGGAAAAGTCTGTTGCTGGATTGTCATCCGATTTCTGGCAGGCCTGCCATCTCTGACGACGAGAGAAAATCAAAATATTTCATTCCTGCCAAACGAATTGCGCTTCCAGCAGATGTGTCCTGGACAGCTCTTGGAGACAATTGCAACTTTGTTGTAACCCTGAAAGATTTCTCAGAAAGGTCCGGTGCCTTGCGGAGGTCAGTTGCAGATCGCCTTGTTGCCTTCTATTGTACGCATGCTTTCTATGTATGTAGCAACAAGCGTTGTTTTATTCAGCAGGCACAAACCAAGATTGAGTAGTCAAAACGTCCTTGCCATCACTTCACCAGGCGATGGCATTTTGCAGCCAGGGGATAGAACTAGGTATCAAACTCGTATCTTGTTTTATGATGGTTTACAACAGTCTAGTTACGACTCATTGGAGCAGGATTTATTCAGATTTTGTTTGCAGGGGTCAAAAAGAGATGAAGATGACAATTATTGTCTATCGGTGTTTGAAAATATTTGAATTTTGTGTTGAATGATGTCACATCTGGAATCTGGATGTGATTCTTGTAGGCCTACATTGCATTTTTGTCTTTGGAGAGTATACTGGTGGCGGATAAAGATTACCCACACATGTGAAAAATTTCCATTCTTGAGATTCTAGCAAAAACTCCATGCTGTAGAAATAAAAGATCCTCTTTCATCACAAATGTCAAAATCTGACACCTCTCGAAAGCTCCGTTACAATTTGGCGCTTTCATTTCTACCAAATGCATAAGAGTAAAAAGAAAGAAAAAAAAGTTTCGGAGGCAACAATCAAATGGGAAAAACACATGTATGAGTAATCTTTTTCCGCCGCCACTATACTATCCCTTGGAATCGATTTATTTCTTTGGATTTTTTAGCTTTGTTGGTTGGCTTCGGCATTCCTTTCTATTCAATTTAGGGCAAAGTTGACTGAGTCATGTACTTGGCACTGCCTGTTTTATGCAAATTAACAATGATTGATGATAAAACATTTTTCATCAAATTCTTGGTGGTTGACAAAGAAGAAGTGCCGATAACCATCAGCAGTTAGGTAATGGCAGTACGGGGAGTCTCTTGCTTTGCCAGAGGTCGACAGGAATCTTTCGGGTATGCACCAAAGCCACAAACCTTAACCCTAAGCTTGAAAAAAATCAGTTCTTTTGTTCAGATACACCTTTCTCAATGATGGAAAAGGAATGCTGTTGTGCATAGAAATCAAATTTTCCAACAGAATTCCACATAAAAGTTTTATGTATAGGGGACCTAGAAATCTGTTGGAAAATTTGTTTTCTATGTACAACAGCATTCCTTTTCCATTGTTGAGAAAGGTGCATCTGAACACGGAATTGACTTTTTTCAAGCTTAGGGTCAGGGTTAGTGTAAGTGGCTTTGGTGCATACGACCGTTTATCATCCATGGGGATCTGGAAGGGTGCGAGTTAGCATTGATTTGGTCGGTTCATGATTAAACATTGCTCATCAATTGATTGTCCATCAAAATGCTGTGCATTAACCCTTCGTAGACCCCAACTTTGAATGCGATCTCATAAACAGTGGTTAAATTAATCAGTAGGTGTGCCCTTCTCAATGCCAAATCCTGCACACAAGTGCTATGTACTCTGATTGTCAGTGACATACATTTCCCAGCATGTGATGGGTCAGATATAGGGTTACGTTTGGTTTTTTGGGTTACGTTAGGTTAGTTGTTGATATGTAAGCTCAGTTAGTTCTTACCTAACCCGACCCAATATAACCTCATGCTGGGAAATGTGTGTGTGTCACCGATGACCAGAGAGCACCATTGATGCTTTGTCCAGCTGTTTTCTCAAGAAGTACCTGTGTACTCAAGTTTTTAAAGTATGTACTCATGCAGGCACTCAAGTATTTGGGACACTCCATCCTCCAAGAGCCTTACCAGGGGCAGGTGGGAGGGAGGCTGTTGCCCTTTGGAACCCACTGAGGCTTCGGTTCACTTACCAAGACACTGCTTTGGTGGCCTTCACCCAAAAATTTGGATGACAGAAAGGGTTGGTGATATCTTTTTTGAGAAATGGAAGGAACCTCGGTTAGATTTGGTGCTTGAGGATTTTTACTGCTCCCTTGCCAAATCACTAATGCTCCTGTGTTTCTCTCTTTGTCTGCAGAGTGTCAGTTGAACTCAGCTCCAAGAGAAGTCTCCTTGCTCAGTTGCAATCAGTTTCTGCAAACATTCCTATTCAACAGAGTCATTATATTATTGATCGCACGATCGAGCTGTTAAAACACTTCTCAGATATTAATGCCAGTGTTATTACAAGTTTATCGCCAAGAGGTTTGTTAGCTTCTTTGAGTTTTTTCTTCTTCTTTATATTTGGACAGACCTGTCCGCTTTCATTCCAGGAAGTTTGAGTGAGATATTTTGTCTTGCCCTTGGCAAGATTCTCACAAGAGGGGAAAATCACATGGAAACTCAAGTCAGGAAATGCTGAAAAATGTCGCTACCACCTACTGAAAGGCAAATTTGGTCAAATTGAGTTATGTATGTGCATTTTCTGAATTGCACTTCAACATATGCATGCTGTCAGTGCATTTTTAAGCCAAGGCTATTTGTTTAAATGGCATTACTTTGCTCGTGGTGAGCAGCCGTGAGGATAAGCACCACCGACAATCAAAGTTTCGGCCCAATGGCTTGTCCTGATTGCCCCTCCATTGGGAATACTCCACCAAGATTAAATGGATAAACTCCAGAAACTAAAGAAGCCTCTACTCAACGGTTAGTGAGTGGGCACTGCCTCCCTTGGGGGATGTCCCCTGAGGCCAATCTCACCTGCATAAAAGTGGAATGCCAGATGTGTCTTCATGAACCTTTGTATGGATAAAACAGGAGAACAATGACGTATTTTTTATGCCTCCAAAGGTATAAAAACTTGGGACATATCACGATGCCTAATTATCTCCATCGAGTGAAAATGGCCCACATCGAACCAGTTAAAGGTGTAAGTTTTGTACCTACCTACTATCCACACGACCTGCAGAAACCTCTAGATTTCTGCCTGAATGATATGGAAGGAACTGAGGAAAATCAGTGAATTCGCTATGAAAGGCTTTGAACAAAAAGAAGAGGACACAAAGCTGGGAACTTTTTGAACCCACTAAGTTTTTATATGCCTGAATAAGAGCAAACGTTTCAAAGTTCGTTGAAGTTTGTCAACAAGAGACCACAGAGAACAAGATGCGAGAACCTCAATCAGGCAAAAATAATTAACAGATTTGGCTCAAAGTTCACACACATTTTGGGTTAACTAGATCAAAAGAATTTCACAATTAGTTTAGCAGCTGTGTCCAGAAGTGGACGGAACTGGTCGCTGCAGTAATGAGGTATTACAGCTGCCAGAGGACTCTGGTTTTCACAAAAGTTGCCTAAATTGAGTTACAATTTGGCTTGAAAGGTCACGATACTGATGCCTTCTTTCTTTTTAATTCCAGTTCTTTTGTCAAAAAGAGGTAAATTGCTACTTCCATGATTGGAGAATGCCTTCTGCATTAAACTAGGTACCTAGATAATTCTGATATTTTTTTTTATCCAAAAGGACTAGGTAGGTCCCTACCTACGAAAAATATAGAAATGTTCTATTCTCATGGACATAAATTATAACCAATTTATTTCCGGTCTTTTTTAAATACTGCTCAATGGCTAAAGAAGTTGATTTTTGTTAAGTTAAAACAATGCTTTATGGTTTATTTTCAATTATTTGAAAATGACACTTTAATTTGGTCAGGGAAATGAAACAGCAAATCAGGGAAAGTCAGTTACCTTGCATAAATGAACTTAAAGAAGAAGAAGAAGAAGATAGCTGATTTATTCAAGTAGGCCTAATGCAAACAATAAATACAGAGAAACTCGAAGGGAATCCGGTAGGTACATGTCCGATGAGCTGTCCGAGAACTTTCGAAAAGCTGTTGGACCCTGATGAAAATAACATCTACGAATGGATAAGGCTCATTCATCTCACCAGAAATGGTAAATGTTGATAAACCCCATTCGTGGTGCACGTGCTTCAATTGTATAATTTGGTAACGTATACGGTATACGTTATGAAAAGTCTGGATGTCAAGCATGTAGCTTGCTCAAAGGGAGCTGTAATGAATAGGTAAACATTAAGCCCATTTCTATTTATGCTACTCCAGGATTAGTTGCTGTTAAAGCCGACAACTGCAGCTGCTCTCTGCTGGAAATAGCATCAATTATTGTTCCTGCTCTACTTGTTGGAAATCCACTGATTTTCTACGCTGACGGCTCAAGTATTATCTTGGCACTTGCATTGGGTCAACTACTGAACGAAGAAAGGTTTGTAAAATCACCATTCTATTCTGAGGAAACAACTAACAAGCTTTGGTATCCATTAGTTGAGCCCAGTTCTGCTTTTCAGAAAGTTCGGGCAGCAGAACAGGTGTTTTAACCTGTTTCAGGCTTCAGGCATGGCTGCTACCATCTCACCTGTGCCACTTTTGTGTTTTTGGGAAATTTTGCTCAACAGTCTAAAAATTTCGTTATTTGGCGGTGGAAATAAAAAGGCCAGAACCTGAAATACATTTTCAGTCATTTTTACAACGTGATTGCTTTGAATTTTGCAGTAACAATACATTGGAAAAATAATGTAAATAAACTGAAGAAGAGATTGAGAAAAGAACAAAGGAAAGCTTTATTTTTCAAATGTTATCGTGCACTATTCTTGCCACTTAATTAAAAAAGGAAAAAACACAACATTTTCGCATGTACCTATATCGTGAAAAGAGATACTTTGTGGAAATCAATGAATTTCGTGGAAATTTTCACATTTCGTGGAAAATTGCCCTTTCACAATTGCCAGAATTGCCTTTCAATTGACTGAAATAATAAAGAAATCACAAAAGATGGTTGAAATGGCTGATTTCGTTTTGGCGGTGACAATTCCTTTTCACCATTTTCAGAGTGCTCTACCCATTACATGTGAAAAATTTCCATTTGGGCCTATTGAGATTTTAGCAAAAACTCCATGCTGTAGAAATAAAAGATCCTCTTTCATCACTGATGTCAAAATCTGACACCTCTGGAAAGCTCCGTTGCAATTTGGCGCTTTAATTTCTACCAAATGCATAAGAATAAAAAGAAGGAAAAAAAAGTTTCGGAGGCAACAGTTAAATGGGGAAAACACATGTATGACTCATGGGTAATCTTTTTCCACCGCCACTATGCAAAATCTTCGTATTTGCAGGATGGTAGACTGCATTGTGAAAAGCTGCCTTTTTTCTGTTTCTAACATCAAAACTAAATTGAAAAATGTAACCTTTCGAAATATGCGTTATCCTTTTTTACGGTTTCATTCTTTCATATTTTGGTTCAAAGATTTCGCAATAATCATGATATTTTGCGATCAACTTAGGCATAGTTTTCGGTTTGGCTGGTGATCCATGGTTGGAGGTACTCCAAGACAACTCTATTTTATAAGCCTACAGCTGTCCCGGTATCGAAGTGCAGAACGTTTTGCAGATGGTTTTTCGGCAATGACTTATGGTGAATTGCAAATGCTAATCCCTCCCACCGAATCCAGTAATGCCCTTCTCTCAAGGCCAGGCAAGTATTGTACTTCCTACTGGTCATTTACAGAACTGGTGGATCAAAGTGGGATGTAGCTCGCCTTGTGCAAATTAAAGGGAGCTAAGTGAAAACAGAAAAATGAAAAATATTGTTGAGCAACAATGGGTTTTAAATGGAAAATGGCAGGAGTAGAAATTAAAGTTTCTTACACTTAGCTCCCTTTAATTTGCCCACGGCGAGCTATCTGCTCACTGCAGCACGTTTCTGTCCTCTTCATCTTGCTTCACTTGTTTGCTTTTTGTGTTTTTTGGAACAATATCTGTACAACATCTACATCAATATCTTTTTCCAGCTCAATCCATGGCAGAATTCATGTTTACAGTGGTTGCCACACGCAAGAATGGTTTACTTCCCTCTGTAAGATCTCTGATTGTCATTTTTCTATTTCTTCATGCTCTTCGGCTGCTGAACTGGTTCCAGCTGGATTGAAGTTGTTTGCAGTTTTTACAGGTTTGTTCTTTGATGCTGTCATCAAATTGTTGTCATTTTGGAGGGTTTGAAGTCACTTTTTGGAGGGCTTGGAAAAAAGGAAACATTGTGTCCAAAAAGCATCATGCAGCACATTGAAGTGATGCTTTACAGGGTGGCGCAGTGGGATTCAGACAAATTTGATGGGGATTGGAGTTACATTCTTATCCAGCAATGCAGATTGAATTGAGCAGCAAGAAGTCCGATGAATTGCTTTCTTATGTTGGGGAAATATTTGGCACAATTCGGCACATAACAAACAAGTTAGATGTGAATTCCCCACTCAGATCCTTGTTGGAGGTCAAACATGTCTGTTGGCAGACATGTCCATTCTGGCTTGGCAGATCTGGCCTCTCCAGAAATTTTCCCCAAGGTAAAAATCTATTGGCTCAGTGTCGGGGAAATACGTAGAAATATAATTTCACAAATTGCGGGCATCCCATCCCATTTGTCACTTGTTGCAGAACGTGACGTCAAGGAATTGCCGCACAAGATAGTGGACGTGTGCTGGAACGCCTTAGCAATGTTATGTGACCAAAATTGCACTCCAGCGGGTATCGTACGATGATTTCATGTAGCTTTACAGGATGACGGCAACTGGCCCCAGTTGTTAGGATACCAGGGAAGGCTATAACACACCTTCCACTCTGAATCATGAACTTGATTTCTTCAATTAGGCAGATCCAGCCAAAAACAGCTGCAGTAGGCACTTGGATTATTCCACTTGCACCAACACCGAACCTGAGAATACGCAACGGAATCCCAGCACTAAATAACAGCAACGACTGATCCTAAATAGAAAACAAGAGGTGGGGCTAAGACACAGAGCAAATTGTAAAACAACAGGGTATGCTAAAATTCTTGGGGGACCAATAATTGGGCCAAAATGCATGCATAATTTAATATGATCGCTACACCCTGTGCATTTAAAATACGAGGTGCATTCAGAAAGTTTAAGGAATTGCATTTATCCTAGATCAGGGGTGTCTTATGGGTAAGGTGAGCCATGGACCTTTTATTTGCATCCGTCTATGGTCCACCGGACTTCATTTCACCACTCCAACTCTTACATTTTTTTCTGGGGTTTCTATAAAAGTGGTCTTTTTAAGTACTGCCTGCAAATGACAAGTTTTTCCATGAAATGACAGCTGTCAGTGCATTTTGCAGGGTGGGAGTGATCCAGAGGGTTGTCTCTGCCTTGGTACCACTGGCTCACAATTATGAAACCTGGTTTCCTCTTTTTAGTGATCCCGTCCACAGTGTACCAGAATTTGCTGCCAAACGTGTCAGCATGGTTTTGCGATTGGCCCAATGCTGCTGCTTTTTCGTCACCATCAAGAATGTGTGTTGCACTCACCACAGTCATTCTCATATTTTCTGGGGTGATTTCATTTCGTGCACTGTGCTCTTTCTCACCAAAGTCATCATGGCCACTTCCACCAACAACTGTGAAACGCTTACCAAACTGGGAATGACCGTGGTGAGTGCAAATCAGATCCCACACATTCTTGACGGTGAGAAAAACATCAGCATTGGGCCAATCGCCAAACCACGCTGACACATTTGGCAGCAAATTCTGGTGCACTGTGGACGGGATCACTAAGAAAGTAGAATTCTGGTTTCATTATTGTGCGCCAATGGTCCCAAGACAGAGGCAACCCTCTCGATCACTCCCACCCTGCAAAATGCACTGACAGCTACCATTCCATGAAAAAACTTGTCATTTGCAGGCAGTGCTTAAAAAGACCACTTTTCTAGAAACCCCAGAACAAAATGTAAGAAGGTTGGAGTGGTGAAATAAAGTCCGGTGGACTACAGACGGATGCAAATTAAAGGTCCATGGCCCACCTAACCGATAAGACACCCCTGATCTGGAGAAAAAACACAATTCCTCGAACTTTCTGGATGCACCTCGTACGTGTTGACAATGACATTGACATCATTTGTGAGAAGCAGGTAAGTCAGTTGTACCCATTCATACTTCCAGGATTTTGATGGCCTGCGCAAAGGTTGCTTGTTTTTCTGAGTTTGTTGGGGGAATCCTTGATCGTGATACAACTTGACCACGCGTATTATCTCTACTACAATTATTATAACCCTTCTCTATGACAAGGTGCCATTGTTATTGCCCTATCTATTCTTTTAATTTTTTTTTTTGAATTTCGTATGACAGTCATTTTTTTTTTTGAAATGTGAATCCACTCATCTCTGCAATAAAGTTTTTGGGGTCCTGACTGAACATGCTTTGAGTGTTGGTCTTCATGAGGGGTAAAAAATGTGCGCTTATCTCGCCGCAGCCTCCCCCTCCCCCTCCCCTCGAAAATGGCTCAACCTGATTGTTTGATTTTTCCAAGGTGGGTGGTGTATAACAAACCCCAACTGCAAAGCAAAATGATCATTTGTCATCACAGGAGCAGAAGTCATTTGTCATTCAAACAACGACCACCATTCTGGTGTGAAGCAAAAAGGACTAAGCACCATCAGAAGTAAGGAAGCTTTACAAGATTTCACCTCACCTCCTGCTTCATCAGCATTTTTTTAATTCTTCATTTCAGATTCACCGTATCTGTTTCTTGTTTTTGAATCTGCCGATTTGCACTCGACGGCTGAAAATCTGGTCCGTGCTCTGATGCAAGGAAAGGTTAGTTTGAAACCTTATTTTTCAGCCCACCAGTTTCTTCAAAAATTTAGCTAATTTCTTTCAGTAAATCTTTCTCTCCATTCTTGGCGATCATGCGCTCTTGAATTTGCTTCTTTGTGCATCATAAGGAATATCCTCCAGGTAAATTTGCACCCTTTATTTTAGTGGTAAAAATACCTTACAATGGTGGTAAATTAGTGGTAAATTAGTGGTAAATATACCTTGCAATCTCGAGGCAACACTGCTTTGGAGCCCAACTCACTGCTTTGGGTGTCTATGAAGTGTCTGGTTCAGCACTATGGCATCGTTTGTTCTGCTATCAAGCTACCCGAGCTTGGGGTGCTCCGCTCCCTAATATTTCCACCCAGTTAGCACTTGACAAATTTTCAGATTAAATTTGTGCATCTTGCAAATTCCTGAATCCCTATGCAACTTATTTTTGTTTGGTACCATTTTGCCATATTTTTGTCCATCAATGAACAATATTCAGCTTTTTGGGTACCTCGTCCCCTGCCCGAGGCTCTGTCCTTTGAACCCTGCCGCGGCTTGTGCCCGAGACCCAATCTTGGTGGCGAAAATGCAGACGACACCTGCCTACCTACCAGACCACTAATCTGGAATCGGGACCTCTAAAAATTGCTCACCCATTTTGAGGCAATTGGGATTTTGAACCTACAGATCCCCAAAAATTGTTTTTGAATCAGCCCCTGGAACATCATATTATTTGCATTCTCTAGTCCTGTTTCTTTTAGAATGTCCCTGCACATTGCTAACTGGAATCATTGAGCCAACTTTCACATGCGAGGTGCTGCATTACTGCATGGTCACCCAGCATTGTGACTGGAGACATCGTGTCGAAAAAGAGCATCAACTTTCTTGGTTTGCATGATGCTAATTTGTATTTTTTTTTTAACTTCGAAATTTCGTGACACTCTTGTGCATTGATGTTCAAGAACTTCACTTGTTTACTTCAGGTTTAGTTTAGTTTGTGCATTTCACTTGTTTAGTTCTTACTTGTTTCGTTGTTATTTCCAATTTTCTATTTCATTGTTTTGTTTCACTAACACTCAGGCAAGTGGTCGTGGTGTGAAGATTCTGACCCAAGAAAGTGTCCACGAAAGATTTCTCTCAATACTGATGCATCATGTGAAGCAGATTCAAACATCTGATCATGCTGTTCCATTCAGTTCAAGTAAAGTGGTTGGAGGTGGGAGCTCAATAAATCCATCCCTGATAGAAGAAGCCAGGCAGCAAGGAGCTGAGGTTAGGAGCGATGATTTTTCATAAGCCTCACTCGTTATCTTAAGAGAGAAGTATCACAGGTTCCAATCCCTAACCTCATTCTTTGCCTTTGACCCTTACCAGGCCAATGTGGTTTTGGTCCCGTACCAGGCCAATGTGTAACCCCTAAATCGTGATACATAGGGCGGTCACCATGGTCAAATTACATCAAATTAATGTTTTTCAAGTCTCGTCACAAATTTTTGTTCTGCTATGTTCTTTATCCATGAAAGCGTGTTTTCTGCTTGCAAACTCATCCTTGACTTTGACTTCCTGAGAAAATTGATTGAGTAAAACTTTGTGCTCCGTCCAGTGGAACTTGGTTTTAGTGGTGCAAAATGCATGGATGCAGAGATCAATTCAGGATTTTGACAGACGGGAGGTTGCTGATGCTTGGGGATGTTCTGTTCAAATGTTTCTCTGCTTGGTAGGTAACCATGTTTTCTTTCCAAAAGGTATGAAATGTGACAGTCATCTTAACCCCATCATGACCTGATTTGAATAGCTTTGGTCTTTTGGATTCCATAGAAACGTATGTCACTGGAAGAATCCATCCTGAGAGTCGGTTTTGAAACTCATTTCAGTTCAACAGAAAGACTTCAAAAAGTTGTGAATTTCTGTCCGCAGAATAACAATAGTTTCCACAGCTTTTCACGAAAATCAACACTGGGTACTTTATAGCTGTTTCACATTCGCTCCTGACAAGGCAACTTAACGTAAGCACCATTTTTCAAATTTTACAGGAGAAGCAAAAAACTGATTTTCTTTGGTGTCCATATGTTCAGCATTCAGATTTTTTTTTCGTGTCATTTCTTTCCATGTGCAATCTTGCACCTATTACACCATTCTGCCGCCTGTATAACTCTTTATTGAGGAGTTCTGTGTCGCTTACCTTAATTTGACATGCAAATCCACTTTGCAGGAAAAAAAGCAATGTGGCAATTTTTTGTAAGTGCCAAAAACATTTTCAGGTTTTTGAAGTGTCCCGTTGGTTCAAGCCCATTTGTCATGAAATATTGGGTAGCCTGGAATTCAGAATTTTAAATCAAGTAATGGAAATGCAACTGGAATGAGCCACTTTCTCGTTTTCCCATCTGAAAATGGCACTTGTTGCTTACACTATTTTGCCAATCCACATTAAAAAATTCGATGTCGCTTACCCTATTCTGGCAGAAAAATGTTGCTTACCTAAATTTGTCAAGCCTCTGAGCCTGTAAAAACCTGAGCGTGTCTCATCTCGAAAATGTGTCGGTTACCAAACCATGCCATCATGAAATACTGCATTGTCGCTTACCAAACCTTGACCAATCGATGCAGTTTTGAATGCTGATTCCGAAAATGAACTAAACTCAATTTGGCCAAAAATGGCGCTTACGTTAAGTTGCCTTGTGAGGAGCGAATTCTGCACATCTGAATCACATTGCTTAACCTTGAAACACGGTTGCGAGACCTGATGCAAGCAACGTCAGCTGCACAAAAACAGGTACCGTGATTTTGCATTTCTAAAGAAATGGTACAATAGAAAAAATATAAGCCTGAACACACCACTCAAGTGGTTTTAACAAAGACATGCTAATTGTTTCTACACTCAGTGCTGCAAAAGATTTCCCTGAAATCTGTTTTCAACAGTCTCTTTGCTAACTATTCATGTTTGGTACGAATCGACCTGAAGAAGAAATTACCCCCCCCTCTAAATCCTTCAAAACTTCAACTGGTCTTTCGAATTACCTGATTCAGATGATCCCAGAAACAGCGGTCATTTCGGTATTGGAACTGGGCATGTTGCCTGCCATTTCTGACTTGATTTGTGTGTCTTGATTTTATTTCATTTTATTTTTTATTTATTTCATCTTTGCAGTTATTTGAGATTTCCAACCTCGATTCCGTCATAATCAGCAGCATTTCGGCTGGATCTGGGATATTTTACAGCAGAATGTCCATAGGAAACAACTGCATGGTGGCCAGCTTTAGAACGACCAAAGAATGCTTGGCTTTGACTGAAAATCTACCATGTATTTTCTCAGCTGCTGTTTGGACTGAGAATCTTTCCCAAGCCTTTGAAGTTGCTTCAAAGCTGAAGGTTATATTCACATTCATTGCAGCTCCTTCCTGTTTATCTGGTTGGAGGGACAAATTAAACTGTCTTTGGGGGACAAATTAAACTGTCTTCCAGGGATCCAACCAGTCCAGGTTGAGTGGCTGGGACCTAGAAAAATAGGATTTTTGTTACAAAATGTGGTTTTGGTATGCAGTCATCTTTTTTGTTTGAAATGTCATGGCATTATTTGCTCCAAAGTCAACCATTTTCAAGCTGTCATTGTTATTACAATATGGTGCGGGTTTGGGGATGCTATGTCATCCGCAACTGGCTTTTTTTTTATCAATGACAAGTGTCAAACATCGTCTTCCGCAAAAACATTTTTTGCATGAAAAATCTCCATTCCATGTATCTCTGCGTGTGCAATTCTTGCCCCAGAAAGTTTAAAATTTGCACCCTGAAAGGTTTTTTGTCATAGAAGTGCTTGTGTTGATCCTTTTGGTGAAGGACAACAAATTCTCATCGGAGAAGTTTAGGCAGGGAAGTTTAGGCAGGTCTGCAACCAAGACATGGAGAAAGTGTCTCTCTAAGAGGACACAAAAATGATTTAAAAAACAGCTCAATATAAAACATGATAAAAGGCAAGCATAGCATAAGTTCGACTCACACCTGACCTGACTCATCAATGTCGGTGTGAGCGTTCCGATTATTATAATAATAATAATTTAGTTTAATTTGCATGGAGAGAACTCCGGCGCAAATCAGCACAGTTTATGAGAGCTTCCAGAAGGAGAAGAATGAAAACCTAGGTAGATTGGCATCAAGTATGGAATGATGTGCATAGTTTACCAGAAAACCATTGCACAAGGTTTCGCTTAAAAGTTGCAGCATCAATGTCACGTTGCCCACCAAAAACCTCAACAGGAAGTGAATTCCACTCATTGGTTGTCCTAACAGCCAACGAATATAAACCAACATCCTTATTTGATTTACCCGGTGTAAGCTTAAAGTCGTGATCATGTCTGCCAAAGTAGGTTGGCGGAAAAAGGAATTCCCTAAAACCAGACCATCCCCCCACATTGTTTAGGGCCAGAAAAATGCCAGCTAGCCTTGCAACTTTCCTTCGATTGGCCAATGAGCTCCATCCCAATTGATCAAGCATTTCCGAAACACTGTCAAGAGGAGCATATCTGCCCGTCACAAACCGTGCTGCCTTCCTCTGAATACCCTCCAACAACTTAACCTGGGAGTTGTGATAAGGATCCCACACAAGTTAGGCATATTCTATCAGGGACCTAACCAAACAAAAGTAAACCTTTTCCTTTATTTCCCTACTTGCACCATAGAAGGTACGACGCACAAAAAACAATGCACAATTTGCACGGTTTAGTACTTGGGAAACATGTTTTCCCCAGCTCAGAGTGTTGGTCAGAGTAACTCCTAAGTACTTAAAACTATCACATACAGGCAGCTGGACATTGGCAATGGAATATCCTACCTGGATTGGATTGTACTTTGTGGTAAAATGGACAACTGCACATTTCTCATTCATCCCCCACTTCACACACCACTCAAATATCAATCCAAGATTATTTTGAAGTAAAACTGCATCAGAAGGAGAACAAATTTCCCATGAAACAACGCAATCATCGGCAAACAAATTCACATGACAATCAAGTGTTAACGGGAGATCGTTTATGAAGACCAAAAACAATACCGGCCCAAGAACACTTCCCTGTGGTACACCAGAGGTAACAGAGACCACGCCTGAAAAAGCCCTATGTAGGTGAACTTTCTGTGTCCGACCTCGAAGGAAATCCGTAATCCAGCAGAGTATTGGGTGGTCTAAACACAAATTCTATGATGAGTGAGGTGAAAGGCCGGAGGCCCGCCTCAGAGACCCCAGTCTCTCCCCCGCCCCGGTGTGAGCCTTGTACTCATCGATCTCAGCCTCAGCTCCTTCAAATGCATATCTTGATTCGCTTCTTCACCCAAACCAAGAAGTCGTGAATGGTATTCTGATAGTTGGGTGGTGTGAACTCCGAAGCGTTGAATAAATGTCTCTGGTCTGGGTATCTTTTGCTGGTCTGTGTTAATTAGAGATATCCACGAGAAAAGAAAATTGGCTGCATTGAGTTTCTTCAGTAAGCAATTAATAAATTCTAACTCTTTCAGATTGGGACGATATGTTTCAATGGCCTGGATGACTCGATGACCTCCAACGGTAGCTGTTGGAACAGAGTTGGCAACTTATGTTTTGGAAAAACTGAGGGTAATATTTCACCTGCTGTTCTCTATTCTCTAGCTAAAATTATGCAGGATTTTTTTTTTCCTCTGTCCAAATGCAAGCCATAATTGGACAAATTATTGTCATGTCTCTTAACTCTGAAGCCTTCTTTAATCTGTCAGAAGGTTGGGTTGGAATATGACAATATGCAATGCATGTAAAGTGGCATTGACGAATGCTACTTTTTCCAGCTGTTCTTTTTTTCAGCCTGAGCCAAAATTCATTGCAAATTGCATGTGTAGCATTAAATGCAGTGCAGCACGTCACATTCACTTATAATCAAAATTAGGGATGACCAATTAGGGATGTTGACATTCATTTTTCTGGTGCAAAAATCATTGTGATGGATAGCTCTTTCCTTTCCAATGTTCTTGATTTTTTTCTGCACGAAGAAAAGTAATTTTTGTTGTTGCAAGGTAAGAGGGTAAAATATGCTACGGTACTTCATTGGGACATGTTGCGGAAAAATGTGAAAGCAAAAAAAGTGATGCGAGAACAAAACAAAAAAAAACAATGACACCAAGTGACAAAGCATGTTTCAGATAAAAATTCAATGCGTTTTTCAAAAAACGACATTTATCAGAAAGGTTTACTCCAGATGAAAGGTTCCTTCAATGTCGTGTTTTTTTTTGCTCTTTAGCTTGTGTTCAGAATTGTGAAGTCATGCCTCATGGAAGTCAGCAGAACTTGGCAGCTGACAACACTGAATCCTCGCATTTGGATGCTAAAACCAGTCAACAACGCAACTCTGCAACAGTCGAACTTGATGTTCAGGACAGGTAAAAATGCTGCATGCAATCATCCTCTTGATTTGTCCATACTACACTCTGCTTGATTGCTTCCACCGCGATAAACATTTGTCTTACTTCGTGTTTTACGAGTAGATATCAAAAGTACCTAAAGGAAGTAGTCCCATTTGTCTTCTCTTTTTGCTTTTGCTGCAAGAAGTGTCGGTTGATCAGAAAGAAAAATGCAACAAAGGTGTGAACTGCCTGTAAATAAATGAGCAAACATGTTACTCAAATGAATATTAGGAGTCCTTTCTTTGGGAAACAAACAGAAAACCCCTTAAAATGCCCAAGGAGTTGGATGGATCACCATGAGTAATTGGAATGGACTACGTCAGTCAATGCATCATGAACGGGAAACACAGTTAACAATCGTGTAAGAAAGAGGTCGCTGACCGTTCTGAGAACCCACAAAATGTTGGGCACAAGCACAACAACCTCACGCCTCTCTCCGCTATCCAACTAAGGCCCACTCGGCAGCAGCTGAACTTCGCAACTGCAGTAGGTATTGGAGCAGCAGTGGATGCAGTCAGAGGTACAAAACACTCTTGGTATCTAAGACAACCCGCCAATGGGCGGAGGAGAATGAAAATTTAAGTCAGCAAATTACATAGGAGACAAAGTCTCATCAAATCCTGAAACAAGAAGAAATCAAATGGTCCATGAACAAAAAAGATAAGAATCTTTCAGAGTGACAGATTACAAATAGAAAAAAGAGACAGGCTGTCAAAGGATTACATAGGAAGAGAGGGATCGGGGGACGGAGGGAGGGAAGGAGAGGGGAGAGAGATATCGCCATTGTCAATATTTACGATCAGTCAGTGGCCTCTTACTTAGGTGATTATTAACTGACTGAATGTGAAATGATTCAACTGGCATGGTCCTTGATCTTCCTTTTAAATGTTTGTGTTCAGATGTATCCTCCGGATACAAAAGCTGCACTCTGACACTGCAAGAAGCTGCTTCGGGCAGATTTCTCAGGTTGCACCATGAAGCGATGCGTGTGCAACTCACAGAACATAGGCTCAAATTCAACTTACAGTTGAACCGTTCGTAAAGTTTTTGCGATGTGCGACGTTTCGCCCCTGCCAATGTGGGGCTTCCTCAGGCGACACCAGCAAAGTTAGTTGCACGTAATTTCAAAGTCATGCTCTGTGATTTAGCCCGGAAGTGGTGCACATGCTGAAAAAGTGTGCACCTTTCCGTATCACGTGGCTTTGGTTCATTCACACTGCATTGGTCATGAAATAAATTCATCTTCTAATATCTTTCTAATCTAGATCAGCTGTCTGGCAGCTCGTTGATTGTGCAGCCAAGGCACAAGCAAGCTGGATAAGAACATCGGAAACGGAAGAAAAGCGATGTTGCTTTTTAAACAAAGCAGCCTGTGAGTTGATGCATTGGGAGTCGAATGGGAATGACCTGCCAGCTTCATCAAGGTCTAGTGTTGTAATGGAGAAGTGCATTGAGATGGTTTTAGACCTTGCTGCTCTATGCACCGTTGGTAGACTACTGGAGTCTGATATCAGACGGCCACGTTCAGATCTGATGAAGCTTGAATTCAAAGAGCCCATGGGGATTGTGGCGATATTTCTTGGGCACGATGCCTGCCCACTCACCATCTGTTTTCTACTGGTCTTTCATGCTGCCGTTGGGAATGCCGTCACACTGTTCTGTGATGGGGCTGTGGCACAATTTGCCACTTACATTGTCAAGGTGTTCGTCAATTCGGGATTACCCAGCAGCCTCATCAGTGTTGTCAATTCTTCATATTCACAGTCCGTTCACAAATCCCTCTTGGCCCATTCCAGTGTGTCACGGATTTGGATCTGTTCTTCAACAAGTCTTACCAGTGAACCTGCCTGTCCACCGCTAACAGTGGAAAATTCCGTGAAGCATTTCTTTTTCCATAACAATGTTCCGGATGATATTTTCAAACGCGCATCTACTCCCTCGCTGAAATTCTTCCTTCAAGGTGCTTGCAACCGCAAGTCAGTTGCAATTCCGAATGGGACTATTTTTGCTAATTAATAATCATTCATTCCTCGTCATAATTTCCGTGCACTGAAGTAATGGATTCCACTGTCCACGGAAGTGTTCCGATATGCGGAGGATCACATTCCGGAGAACATATTGCATGAAAATGTGTGAAGTTGTTTTCTATCTGAATTTTCATCTTTCTGGGATGTGGATTTTGTAAAGCTTCTGCAAAACCAGACGAAGACACACCTTGTGTTAGGTAGAGCATTTTACGTGGGAAATCTGACGGAACATTGTTGGTGGAAATGTTACATTTTATGTGGGACAGCATTGGCTTTGAACTTGCCATTTGTGGCATTCCCCATCTGACATGGGTTTTTGTTTTGTTCAGCAATCTTGCAAGGAAGTTTCCATCATCGTGATTTGCCATTTTGGAGTGGCAGCCGTCTGTGCCATGCGGTCTGTGGTTTCGGAACAAAGGGCTACATTGCCCACTGTAATCGTCAGATACGACATTTTATGCCAAAACACAATCATCATTTAGACTCATCCACTTGCCTAGGTTTTTAAGTGTTGGAAAAGGAACGAAGAGGAATTGGAATTGGAACAACTGAATCTGAAATGAAAAATAAAAAACTGTTTACCTGAAAAAGTCTAGACAGTGGATAAAACTTGAAACGAAGGAAGAAAGTTATCAAGCTTAGCTGGGAAAAAATATAACTGGGTCTTTTTAAGGGGCTAAACAACATTGGTGGTTGGTCAAGTATTAAAGAAAGCTTATTACCCCCTGGTTATTTAGGTAGATACGATCACGCATTCAAATTGAGATGTGGACCTGTCTGTAAGGATGTTGGAAAGTTTTCCTTTGTTGCTAGAACAGTGAGAGAGTGGAACTCCCTGGATGCAAGAATCTTTGGAAATGGAAGTAATATCAGTTCAAACACCTTCAGAAGAAATATTCTCTATGGCCCTCCTGGTGTCTAATTGTTGCAGGAGCATTGATTCCAAATTTGGTTTAATTTCATTATTACTTTTTTTGTTGATTTGTACGACGAGGCTGTCAAGCCATATTTCGAGGATGTAATGTATTTGTCCTTGTTAATTTGCGCCGGACTGTGTCTTGGCAAATTAATTGTCAATAATAACATAGTGGACCAGTTCAAAAATTTGTTTTTTGACAAAACACGGAACACATAACATATTGTGAAACATGGAAACCAACAAGGACATCCCTGAGCACACTGTCGGTTTCCAACATATCAGATCCAACACAAAATTGGCCAACACACCCTGTTTAAAGGGGACAGACAACTTTTCCTTTGAGGATTCTATGATAGTCTGCATTTTCTTCGAGGAGAATCTCTTGAGCAACCTATTGGGTTTTCTCCAAGGCCAAAGAACGAGAATGCAGAGCAATTCCCATCCATCTGCTATAGCTACTTAGACAAATGCTTGTTTTACTCTCAAACGATAAATTTAATACTGAACTTTTCCCAGTTGAAGGAAGTCCCTCGGCCGTATGCACCAAAGCCACTAACCCCAACCCTAACCCTAAGCTTTTAAAAAAGTCAATTCCATGTTCAGATGCACCTTTCTCAACGATGGAAAAGGAAAACTTGTGCATTGAAATCAAATTTTACAAAAGTTATAACAAAATTTTTTTAGCATTCTGTTGGAAAATTTGATTTCTATGCACAACAGTATTCTTTTTTCAAGCTTCGTAGGGTTAGGGTTACTGGCTTTGGTGCATACGGCCGCCTGTTACTTTGGCAGCAAGCAACTTATTCATTGAACACACTGCAAGAAAATAAACTTTTAACATATGCATTTTTACCATGGATGGTTGGTTTTTGAGGTGATTTTATTACGTTTTAAATCAATGGATGACATTTTTATTATGGATGTGTTTTTTGCGTTGTTTACGTCAATTTTATTTGAATGTGCATGAATTCATTGAATTATGCTCAATCATTTTTATTTTCAATTGTTCTTTTTTTTTCTTATTCCAAAATTCACACTGTGGCCCCTGCTATACCAGTCATATTTTTTGGCAAGATTGTCATTTTTCGACCTAGTTTTATGCTTGTCGATGCCTTATCATTGTGTCGATATTGTATTTCTGACCAAAGAAAAAAAATTGTGCCATCAATGAGACTGATAATTTTATTTAAATTACATATTTTTTCATCTTGGAAATGTGCTGATTTCTTTTTTCCTTCCGTTTGGGATCGATAAACTGGTCTTCCATTCTTACCGTGGTTTTTTGAGCGACGATTAATTTGTGCAAAGAAGATTGTAAGAACAAAGAAGACTCGCTGTAAATTAGCATAATGGAGGGAGATGTACCTTTTTGTTAAATCGAATGCTCTTCGTGAAACCTGCTGCAAGTGCAAGCGTAATTCTTGCAAAGAAAACAACTCTCAATGACGAACTCTGAGAGAGTTTGGTTCTGCAGTCAGAGCCAAGAAGTCGTTAAACAATCAAGTTCTAAATCTAGAGAAGAAGGCACAGGACAGTATTCAATTTTTTGAAAAATATCTGTTGGATAAAAATTCAAGAAAATAGAATAAAAATTGCACCCATGAATCGTTGCCACCTAAGACGTTTCAGTGTGGAGCTGTTTTGTGCAAAGTATGGGTCAAAAATGAAAAATAAGTAGAGCACTCTGAAAATGGTGAAAAGGAATTGTCACCCAAAACGAAATCAGCCATTTCAACCATCTTTTGTGATTTCTTAATCATTTCAGTCAATTGAAAGGCAATTCTGGCAATTGTGAATGGGCGATTTTCCACGAAATATGAAAATTTCCACGAAATTCATTGATTTCCGCGAATATCTCCTTTTTTCACGATATACATGCAAAAACATCTTGTTTTTCCTTTTTAATTAACGTCGGAGAGATGTGGTCTGGGTAAAGTTGCAGGTAAAAGTGATTCCATGTATTTCTCCATCTGATTTTGCATTTTACCCGCAATTGCGGGTAAAATCAGGACCACATCTCTCCACCGTAAGTGGCAAGCATAGTGCACAAAAACATTTGAAAAATAAAGCTTTCTTTTGCTCTAGTCTCTTCTTCAGTTTATTTACATAATTTTTTCCAATGTACTGTTCCTGCAAAATTCAAAGCAATCACATTGTAAAAATGACTGAAAATGCATTTTTGACAGGTTCCAGCCTTTTTATTTCCACCGCCAAAAATTTTAAGACTTTTGAGCGAAATTTTCCAAAAATTATCACCATTTTCAAGGTGCAAGTGATTTTTAGATGTTATGCTTTTTTAGTTTTTGATGTTACAAAATAGTCCGTTTTATGCTGATTCCAATGATATATTTGCCATTACTGTAGCTTTATTGGTTGGAGCTATCGCGATTCCCGTGCGACACTTTTTTCGCATAAGAGCATATTTTGCATTTTTCATTTTCTCCGAAAAAGGTCCACAAACTTCAAGGTACATTTTTGGATGTACATTTTTACCGCTTTCAATTTTTTGTCATTATTCGAAATTTCGATTGCTTCTTTTTCTCAACAGTCCTTCAAACTCTTCAAACTAGAAAGGTAAAAATTGGCACCTTTCTTACTCTTTAAAAATTGGCAC
>JASGXE010006108.1:0-29424 GCA_030068105.1 Sinentomon sp. SZTP_YWyxl | reverse complement strand
TTGGGGGCGTCGACCACCTCCCTCCTCACACAACTTAAGCACTGGTCATACGAATATTCGCAAAAATCTCCTACGAAATTGCACTTAAATTCCTTCGCATTTAATGTCAAAAAGTACAAATTTTACAGTTCCTTCTTTAAAAAAACTCCTTCATGATATTGCTGGGTTTGTCCAGCTTCAGGGACACCTCGTTGAATTATGTGTTAGTCCTCCATATTTTTCGTACGTGCGACTTCACGAAATGATTGAGTATGCTTCCTGATCAAAAATACGGAGGGTGTTCAATAAGTCCTTACCCTGATGTTGAGAACGGCTGTCGGTAATTGTTTTTCTGGCCCTACTTTTCTATGGAGTGTCCTGCCAATGCAATACACTTACTCCATCGATGTTCCAGTTGTTCATTGAATTTCTAAGACCGGTCC
The DNA here is from genome assembly GCA_030068105.1 of Sinentomon sp. SZTP_YWyxl. NCBI lineage: Eukaryota > Metazoa > Arthropoda > Protura > Sinentomata > Sinentomidae > Sinentomon > Sinentomon sp. SZTP_YWyxl. The sequence goes on along the minus strand of JASGXE010006108.1, from coordinate 29,002 downwards.
TGTAACCAGGCATCTACTGCCGCTATGACATCATTGTAGTCGAGGAATTTTGTTCCACGAATATGGTTTTCATGTTTTTGAACAGGAAAAGGCACTTGGGGTAATGTCCGGTGAATATGGGAGGTGGTCCACTATTTCGAACCCGCCGATTGCGACATTGCACTTGTGCACAGGCAGAACTGGCTCCACTTCAACAAAAACAAAGAACTCAGAAGGCACCATTTCACATAATGGATGTCACCAAACACCAAACGTCAAACAGCTACAACAAAAAAAAAGGAAAACAGAAAATTGCTTAGACTACGCCGAAATGATCACAAAGGAACAAGTGTGCCCGACGCTAATTTCTAAATTCCAAACAAATCCCCAGAATTTCGACCAATCGGATGCGAGCAAAAACGAAATGAAGCAATTACAAAAACAGTTTCATGAATACACCTTTCCGAAGCGATTTCCGGCAGCAGCCTCTGTGGCCGAGTGGTCTGGACAGCCTGCTGCGGCGGCGGTGTGGTTCCCGTTGTGGTGGTTCGAATCCTACCTGGGGTAAAAATTTTAGATTTTTGTTTTTAAAAATACCGAAATGTTTTCTGACACCAGTGGCAGTTGTTGACACCAGGAAGAGGAAAGGTTTTGGCTCAGGTTAGGTTTGGTCAGGTTAGGTTAGGTTAGGTTTGATTTGCTTTAGATGTCGTAAACGCGGTTTTAGTTTGAGTAAGCACCTGATTGGTCGAAATTCTGGCGATTTGTTTGGAATTTGGAAATTCGCGTGCCCGACAAGGAATTACAAGATATAAGCAAACACCTAAGTCGGTCAGGGTATGGACTTATTGATCACCCTCCGTAAGTGTGACTCCTGAAGAATGGGGGAAAAGTTGATCAATTTGCTGAGGGAGAAATTCCTCATTATAAAGAATACTTTTGTGAGCGTGGCGAATAATCCATTGGATGGATAAATAGAAAGCGTTTGTATATTTGGAGAGGCAGTCTCGCTTAAATACGTGTCATAACCATTTACGAAGACAACAATCAAAAAGAATAAACAAGCAGTTACCGCACGATAGAGGGATGGCTAATCTGATATTCTTCAAGCAAAATCTGTGCCTTTTTTGCGAACGTTTTGGAGGATCGAACACAAGCGATCGAAATCCCAGTCGCAGGCAGTGTCATCTGACTCATCATAATTTTGTGTTTCATCTTCTCCCGCAGGGGACTGTCCTTGGCCAATTGCCTTTTTGGTATTTAAAAAAAATCGCAAAAACTCCTTTACTTCTTGTACTCGTTTGCTTGCCGATGACATCGTACTCCTATAGAGTAATTAATTCGACCGCCGACTCTGATGCTCTAAGAACCGATCTCAACCAGGTCTATCGTTGATGTGAACTATGGGGAATGCAGATCATCATCATCAAAATCAAAGCAATGGTTCTTTAACAAAGGTCCAAGGTAACTCCTCGTCTCTCGCACAAAATATGGAAGGCCATCCAATTGAATTTGTCAAACATTATAAGTATTTATAAGGATTTTCTATTCCTCCAATCGGTCTTGGAAACACCACATCAACTTCAATTGCGAAAAGGCTAGTTGTACCCTTCGCTTATGTCTAGAAACACGAATATGGTAATTCGTCCAGAACTGCTGAACTCAAAGCCCCTGCTCGTGGGTTTCCAATTCTGGAGTGTGCTTGTGTTGCCTGGGGCTCGGTTTAATATTTACGAAATCGAGATGATCCAGAGAAGAGTTGACCGTAAATTAACTGGATGATTTTGACGCGATTCATTTCTATATTTATTTATTACAAAAATTGCCACAAAAAATTTGTTACGGGCGCAGCCCCTGGTCAATATTCGATAGAAAAATGGACATGCAGAAAACTTAAATACAACTAAAATACGTATAAATGCAACTAAAACATGGTAGACAGGAAACTAAAAAAAATGATTTTAAACTTCAGATTGAATGCTGACCCGTGCGAGAGAACCGTGCAATTGTACTGTTTAAAATATCGGAATTCGAAAGCGCATTCGAATCATATTTTATAGTGTGTGGAAAAAACGATGTGGCAAGAATATTACTGAGACAGAGTGGAATAACGAAACTCATCCCCTTGCCTGTACGCCGCTGAACGGTTTCGAGGGAATTGATTCCTGTTGTATAATACGCGCTGCTCTCCGCTGAATGCTTTCCAGCAACTGTGAATCCTTTTTAATTGTCGGGTCCCAAACAGTGCATCCGTATTCTAAAATCGGTCTTGCAAGCGCGATATTGGTTCGCTTTTTTGTGCGGATGGGGCTGTTCGCAGGTTGCGAGTAATAAAACCTAGAGTGAAGTTGACCTTCTTTGCCAGAAGATTAATGCGCATACTCCAACTTGAGTTGCTGGTGAAGGTTACTCCTTTAAGTTCTTATGACTGCTAACAACTTCAAGAGGAATCGAACCTATGGAGTATGAGCATGTGTACCTATATGGTAACCTGTGGAGTATGAGCGATGTTAGGGTCTCTGCTTTGTTGTAGTTGGTTTCGCCCACTGTTCACTTCCATTCACTTGCTATGCATTTAATCCTTTTCAGTGCAGAACAAATTTTTTGCTTTCCTTTTGAGCTCACTTTTGAACCTGCTCGAATCAACTTTCAGCGTTTTTCTCCATCGCAATATAAAGTAACTTTATTGCAGCCAACTTCGAAATTTCGTGTGTTATACTCAACGGTGGAGAGAATAATTTTGCCAATATGGCAGATTGCCATTTGGGTCCGATGCGACTAAATTACAGTGAAAAACACGTTTTTTCACTTTGCGATGTAAAATTGGTAGAACAGCCTATGGTTTCTGCCTTCATGTTTATTGCTGATTTTTCGAAATACCTTGAATTTGAACCTATATGTTTTGGCCATAAACCAACTTTGAGTTCCTGCATATACTCACAAGCTGCTCGAATTTGCGATCGATGGACGCAATCGGGCAAATTGTAAAGTTTTTTACTTGTCCCATTGAACCAAGTACATCTTAACATTTTTAAAGAAAAGTGCTGGTGCATGGGCCTATGAAACTATTTTGGCTGCGCCAGTCACAACAAATTTGTGTACAGTGGAGGAAGAAATCTTCCTCTGTAGAGGATTAATTTGGAAATCGCAACTGTTTTCTCCAAAGAGCATTCTTTGGTTGATATATCTCGTGCTGTGGATAAGGGATCCCATCTTGCCCTTTTCAATAAAATAGGACAATTTGACCTTTCGGCAAGGGCAAAGCCTTGATGATTAGTGCATGCAAAATTGTTCTCAGGAAGAACCTTAAATGGCTCAGTGCCATAAACCCGTAATAAAATCGGCGTGAATATGCAGCATACCTGCCATAATTTGATGGCCCCGTTAAAGGTAGACGGTTGGAATTATACGTCAGAACGGGGGTCTGTTGGAAAACACAAAAATTTGACAAAAAAAGAAAAAAAGACAAAAGACCAAAAAATGCCAAAAGAAAGACTACTTTAGGTATAGCACCGCGCAAAAGTTTCCGATCAAAATGAATAGAATTCATTGAATTCGTTGCAAAATATTGCGTACTTGGACACGAGCATGCGACGGTGCACGAAACGAGAACATGCTGATTACGATGACAAACAAGCCGATGGGGTTAAAGAGACCAGATTGCGTAGGCATGGTCGCATTTTTTGTTGGATGTCAACGTTTAGGGTTGCAATGTGAATGTGATTCTTCTTTTCTTTAACGCCGTCGTGGGAATGCGTTTTCGATATGATTGTCGTCATATTTGGTGAAATCCCTTCCAACAACTTGCTCTGTGCATTTTATTAATCACAATTACATTTCAATTATTCTCTTAAATGAAATGTGTGTACTTCGTATTTTTTTTTTCTTAAAAAATACAAATAACGAAAAACGGCTGAACTTCACGCGAACTGAGAGGTACTGTGTTGAATGTTTTGCTGGTAAGAATTGTTTGCTGTAGTTTTAAGTTCACAGGCACATATTTTAATTTTTTCTGATTATGTTGATTTGGACACGACCATATTTTATATCGTTCATATTTTGTTTTTTTTCCTGTTTTCTATGGTGCAATAATTTTCATCTGATCACAAGTTGATTGCAATTTGAAGCATGAAATTGGCTTTTTCCTTCAGTTCGAAAATAAACAGAGCGGGAAAATGTTTTATTTCATCTGTTGATATTTTCCGTTGTACTCTCTTCGCAGCATCGCAAGGAGGATTGAGAATGTAGACACTGGTTGTCCCTGAAATTGAGACGATACAGTTGTAAGTAAAATTTTCTCTGGAGTTATCGAGCCCCGCGTCTGCCCATCAGTAGATTCATCACGCACAAACATGTTCTTTGAAGTCTTGCACGTTGCACACTGACGAGAAGCAAACAATCGAATTGTTACACTCTCCTTGTCAAAAGTCTTCGAACATAAGAGTTCATAATTAACTCAGGCTCCATTTAGAATCAATGGGAGCATGCGCCGCAAAGCACCATGACACTCGTGTGAGGCTTGAAGTTGCGCCAAACCCTTTTGAAATTACATGACCCCAGTGTTGGCCAGTACTCTAAAATTTCGCCTATATTTGAGGACTTTTGATATGTCCGTATAAAGGCATTCAGGATACAACAAATATTCGAATCTAACACTGACAATATGAATTTCGGGAAACATGGGCCGTTATACTCATTAGAGAACGATTGGACATTTTCAGGTCCTCGCTAATATCGCAAATTGGGTCTTGCAATTTTCAAAACATGCTTTATAAATCACTGGAAATAGACTTTTCCACAGAATTTGCATAAAGAATAAACGTCTTCAAATTTCTACATTCCAAATGTCATTTAGCAGGATTTCTTTCTGGGCCTACATGCGATTAGTTCCAGATAAACAACTGGAGCGTTATGTGAAATAAAATTGAATTGAATATTAATATTAATATTAATGAAAATATTAATATTAATTAATTATTAATATTAGTATTAATATTATGTTACAATATTATTTTTGGGGCCACGTGCTTCCTTTTTTCTTCATAAGTGCCTTTTGGGGACGGCAATTCTGGGATTCCTTTAATATTTAATCGGACTATGAGCACTGCTGTGACAAAACTGACAGATACAGATAAGCTGATTCGCTATTATGGTGTGCTCAATTGCTAGTGCTTTCTTTTAATTTCTATTCGCATTTAGGTTATCAACGAGCTGATAAATTCCACTATACAAACTTCCCAAGTCTGAAGAGGAGGACCAACGTGTTCTATTGGCCTGTCAGACGATCTGTCAATCAATGCGTAAGACTTTTTGATTTCTGTCTATTTTCAAAATGTAACTAAATAGCAGTCCATTTTTATCACGAATCATGAAGACTATTTGTGCACCACTCATAAATCAGAAAGAGGTACTTTTTAAAAGATGTCTTATGTCTTTTGGTGGTTTAATATCAGGCATGTGAAATATAATCTGGCGAATTTTGAAACCCCATCTCAATTTCATTTTTTGTCCATTTAGGCCTACATCCTGTGGGTCATTTTACAGATCCTCCTATTATGGAAAAAAGCAACGGTTTTACATGTCAAATATCCGCGCAAAGTCCAGAGCATACCTTTGCGTTTTACAGCATTGATGTAATTCAAGGAAAATATTGGCTATTTCGTGTTACATCCATGCCTTTCCAGGCTATATGCATTGCCTTTCCACATGATAGATGCATCTGGATTTTACACACTTTTCCTGCCGCAAATGCGAACAAGGCGGCTTTACGTTTTACAGCTACGAACATTTGCAGAGGAGAACCATTTCCGTTTTGTGGACAGATGGCAGAAGCAATCTGGCATCGCTCCCGATTCAGGAACTTTTTGAAACAATATAATTGCCGCCAAAGCCAAACCTCGGTAGATAAAGTGCCAATGGTCTCCCAGAATGTCCTATATAATCGATTTTTAATTGAGCTTTGATCAAATACTAAAAGATAATTCATGAATCTTAATCATAGTCATTCTGCGTTCTGCGCTCACCGAGTGCGCACGTGGCTTCGCTTTTGGGTGATTCGTCTCGATCTCGATTCCCTGCTTTCGTTATCCCACGGACAAGATCAAAACAGTTGGTGTCACACTCATTGAACAATACTGTATGGAAGTGTAACACCATAGATAGAACGTGGCATCAGATTACCAACTACGATACTGGGCGTTGCACATTTGTGAGGCTTTAGCAGTGAGAGATTTTGTCAAAGCACACGGGATTTCAAACCTAGTCATACCCCACACCGCAATAATCGACCAATAACATGAGTCTGTTGTCCGATAGGCGCAGAGCCAAAAGACCCGAATATGATTACATTGTCCAAAGAACCCTCTCGTCGCAGGTAAATGCACAGAATTTGATGCACCTTTCATGGAGTTGATAAGACGTTCTACCTGGAACAACTGCAGCAGGTAGAACTGTATCAGAAAACGTTTTCATTCAAATTCGTTTAATTTGCGGAGTTTTCTCTTTGAAATATCTAAACATTTGCATAACAGTTTCACAGCACGAGAATGCAGCTTGAGAGCATGATCTTTGTGAGAGAAGTAATGAGGTGATTCCAGCATGGCAAAAAGAGTACCCTGGCCATTCACATACCCCATACCTTGAGATAAAGAAATCTTCAACTGGAAACGTGCTCTCTTTTAAAGACTTCCACGCAAGCGAAAGCAGCATTGAGGTAATATGACTCGTTTTCCGGTAGTCATCCATCACAAATCGTGCTTCCCTGCACTGGATCATCTTTAAGATCGTCGGCGAAACCAGTTTTCAGTACAATACGCTACTCCGAAGTGATGGCACCCCTGATTATCTTTAATGTTCTCAAGTGTGCATATTGAGACAACTACTCATACATTAATATCGCGTATATTGTTACACAATTCACCGTAGCAAAGGATAATTCAGAGACACAGGCAATGGTAACAGCTCGTTCCCGATGTGTTTCGACCTAAAAACAAAACAGCGTCAATCAAATAAATCTCCAAGGATTTTGGATGATGCGCTTTATCGTTGAAAGGATTATCAGGTATACTTTTGATTATTTCAGCTGCATTTCGTTTGCATCGGCAATGTTTATCTGTGGTCATGCCTGTGTCAACGATTTTGCATTTTTTTTTCAAAACAACTAAATAGACGATGACTGAACAGTCATTGTACCCATATAACTGATGGTTCCGCACTGATCTGATCGGTGATGGCACACAAATGTTGAAGAGCAGAACTGTCTTGCCGAACTTGAAATCGTTAACTTTTACTGCTTTAATAGAAATCCCTCGTCTGCGAACAGGATATGCCGGCAACAATAATTCTGACCAAGTTGACATTGTTCATTCACGACCATACATTTAACTTAAACCTTATGGTCGTCTCTAACATCGCCATATTGAAACAAACTTCGAACAATGTGCCAATTATCTGTAGTATACAGAAACAAATACAAACAATTTTTATTATCCATCAATTTTATAATCCGTCAACAATTTTTATAATCCGCACATATTCCGTGGTGATGAACCCTGGTAAACAGCAATTTAGGAAGTGTAATACACCCTAAACTTGAGGTTTCGGTACGGAACACCTCGGGAATACCTTTTTAACATAGGCTTAGATGGGAGTATTCTTTTCGGAACATTGTTTGGAACACGCAGTGCCTTCTTGGAACACAATTCTCCTGTCACGAATTTGGAACACATGAACGATTTAGAACACATGGAGTTCATGTGTCCTAAATTTGTGACAGGAAAATGGTGTTCCACGAACACACTACGTTATACGTATTCCAAAAGTCTTCCGAAAAGAACACTCCTATGTAGGCGCATGTTAAAAAAAATAAATAATAAAAAGGTATTCCCAAAGTGTTCCGTCCCAAAACCTCTTGTTTAGAGTGTACACAAAATGTGAACGTTTGAGCAATCTCAAAGGAAACATTATCAAAAAAGGATATTTGGAAAGCATATGGGATGGATTCAGGATGAATGATCCTGAAAAAAATGAACCGCGTTTTATTGCGTTGAATCCCCAACGGCAAAAGGAGAGACGTGTGGAAGTATGTTTGGAAGTAGATTCAAAGAAAATCCAAGGTTTTTTCTCAATGACAAAAAGAGCAAAAATTCTTCTAATGCACGTTTGGATGTATCAGAGGATTGTGCGAGGCTTTTTGTGAACGCCATCTGATTAAAGCTAACTGGAAAAGATGAAATTTTATCTTGGTGTCCCCAAGAAGGGTTGGATTTCCTTATATCGTTCAATGATTTACCACGAGAAAAAGAGGAACAGTTTGGAATGAAGTGCTCGAAGGCATACATCATACCAGAAAATTTCTTTGTGTGGTTCCCATGATGTGGGTTCCATTTTGTAGCAGTCTTGACAGTTCGGAAAACTAATTGATATCTATTCAGATAGTCGCACTTGTTACAATAAAGCGACATATCCGACCATATTTTGAAATACCTCAAATGCTATAATGATGGGAGGTTTTGCTTTTTCAAAGTGGCCTATCTCTGGCTTGTAAGAATTTCACCCACTGAGATCTTGATTTGCCTTGATCGATTTCGGCAACAGAAATTTCAAACGGTATGGAGGCTGCAAGAACAGTGATATCCTGGATGTGATGCGTGATTTGAGAAGCTCTGCGATTCTCTCACCACAAAATAAACTTCTAAGTGTGCCTACTACCGATCATTTCTCTTCAAACCTCTTCAACCCTTTTCCGATCAACCCTCTTCCGATTTATTCAGATTTAGCGATCTTAACCGGTGCTGCTCCGGTTTCAACAGCCTACTATTTCTGTATCGTGGGAAGGCCGTTACAAAATGTACTGTTCTTCCCATGGAACATACACCACAAAAGTTGAACCGCAAGTGTTCAATTATAACTTACCTTTAGAAATGCCGACCGATTCCCCTTAAAATATCTACTGTCTCTGTCTTCCATGTCTCGGATGAGAAATGTCAATTGATACGCCTGAAATTCCCAATTAATAGTTACGTTGCTTATATTTTCGAGGCAACAGAAAAAAATATTGTAAAAGAGACTACCGTTTTCCGTCATTTTGCCGGCCAACCCTTACCAAAAAGGAAAAATCGACTTCGGATCAAGAAGTCTTTATTCATGTGTTTGACCCTACCCACTGTTTTCTTCCACCACTCACTGCCCCAACCATCACCCCAATCCCTCCAACCGCCACTACCACTCCCACTTCACCCACGACCGTTCCATCTAAGATCCCTTTACCAAACCACTTCCCCGACCCAACCAAATGCAAGGTATTTTACATGGATTTCCATGCTTGCCATTGAAAAGGCATGGATTTACCGAGAATATTTTCGTTCCATGGAATTGTCATTGGAAAATCACGGAAAGAGCATGGAATTTCAAAATCCATGGATACGCCATGGACATTCCATGAGTATCGACCACCATGGAAATCCCACAGGTGAATCCACGGAATTAGGGCCAAATGCCCAAGGTCAATTGAGACAAAATGGATAAAACACCATGACGTAAGTAGAAAGGAACCGAAATACTTCGAAGAAAACAAAGAAATTATAACCTCCATCCTATCAATTCCGCAAATATCCCGCCTTGCGGCCAGATCATGTAGTTTCTGTCGCACTTCCTGCACCTGCAATGTAAAAATTGAAAAAAGTAAATCGAATAATTTTATTCAACTCTGCGCATCAAGCTTATAAGTATCATATCTTTCGCCAAAGATATACCTACTTTTTTGTTTGGTGAATCTTTGATGCCAAACTAGATATAGCATTAACGCTTCCTGGGAAAACTTCTGACTGCAGCAGTCCAACTGCCGATGTGACTTAATTCCAATTCAGCGTATGGCTAACTAAAGAGTAGACCTCATATGGGAATTTTTCCGAAAAGTGCCTCAAATTGGGTTGAATCTTGCGAATATTGCAAAAAACGTTGAAACATCAGCAAGCATATATACAGTGTATCCCAAAATTAACTATACACTTTTGGTTTCTTCCATACAGGTTTTGTTTGAGGTGGCAATAAATTGGTCATGGCTGTCAGACATCGAAGAACAACGTCAGAAAATAGTCTGCTGGATGGAAGTGTTTCCCAGTGCGACGCGTGTCCAGCAATTATTTCAGAATCACTTTAACTCCCCGGAAAACTGTTTATGAAATGAACCAGTGCCTCCTGTAGGAGGCACTGAATGAACGCAAAGTTAGTCGAAACTGGCTCAATCAATCAGGCACCTGGGGCTGGCTGTCCACACTGTGGGTGCTCGGTGGAGAACATAGCCATGGTGCAAGTATTGACGGAGAGGCGAGGCCGACGACTTCTGCACGACAAGCTACAGCGGATCATAAAATCACAAGTTTACTCACCATTGCCTGCCGCCCTCAACCAATTATGCCAACGAATCACAGCTGTTCTGGCCGCAAAAGACCAAAACATGCTGCGCCAAACTTTCGACAACTTCGCCACATGCCTCGAGCTCTGTTTAGAACGAAATGGGGCCCATATCGAACCATTTTGCGAGGACATTAGAGAAATACGAACAAATTGTATAGTTAATTTTGGGATACCCTGTATAATGACCATTCGGTGTTGTTAGTCGACCGGAAAATAGCATTATGTGAAGGTCTTTGTGCAAAGATCCGACTTGACTCGGCCAAGAGACTCATAGAGGACGCAAAGCCGAGGGCACCAAAAAGTAGGAAGATTTAGCCTGCCCAGATATCTTTTAAGTTCAGCGGTGTTGTTGACACACATTGTAATGGTTGCAAGAGATGAGAGAGGGGCTTCCCAAAGCTTCAGCCAAAGGCGGTCAATCATGTTCCATCGGAAGAAGTGTCCAGTGTCGCCTCAAACTCTGATGAGTACTATTATCACGCAAACCTATCGTTGGCTGTATCGAAGGCAGAGGGCCTGGGTCGAGTATTTAAGAAATGCCTACTGATTTGGGCATGTCATGATATTGCGCGTGACGAAAAAGTGTAAAATAAAGCCAACGCAGTAAACCCAATGCCTGTCTAACCATCATAATCTATACCCCAGCCCAACCTAACCTAACCTTACCTTTTCTATCTGTTTTCAACGTTTTTCCCGTTTTTGGAAGGTCGGGAATTTAACACCAGGTTAGATGGAAAAGTGCCCAAAACGGCATACATTTCTCAAATCGGCACCCGGGTCAGCTCCACCAAATCTCTTACACAATTGTTGCTCTCGAAATGTCGTCCAAAAATCATGGGAACTCATCGGATGTTTTGTATTCATAGCTATATGTTTAGTTATAATAGATAGGACAATCGTCACCCTGGAATTGCAGTTAATTTCGATTCTTGACGCAAACGGACAAACGGATCGAACTTTCCACGAACTCAAAGAATCACTTTCGTGTGCAATCCTAGACCAATATCTTCATCGGCTGACAATACTTTCATTTTGAACATGCTGCAGGGTCTCTCTCCTTTTATAGAACCGACATATATGCAATGGAATCAACTTTGGATCGTTCCGAGGCCACCCACAAATGCTGCTCAAACGCCGTTTCCATTTCGTGCGCGCTATCTTGAGACAGAAAAAAGTCTGCAGAAATGCTGGGGTGAAGTCCTGGTTTTTTTATCACGAAGGTCCTGTGTTTTTTTTTCTGAAGGTTTTTTGAATAAAAAAATCCAAACAAAACAAAACAATCATATTTCTCACAGTTTTACATAAAAGATGGAAGGAATGGCAATTCTGAGTTAAAACGATGCGTACTCTGAATTAACATTATTTTACAATTAATTAGCATTATAGATTCAATGGAGATGCGTGCAACAGGATTTGGTTCACATTGTTCATGAGGAATCCATCAGCATTGCCTGCAGTACGACCTCTGGTCTGACTCAATGCAGTCAATTGTAACAAGAATATTTGAAATCCATAAATAACCCACAAAATGGAACATCCTTGTGGCTAAATTCAAAGGATGTGCCGGAGCCATATCCATGGAACTGATACAGCAAACGTTAGAGACCACCGCATTTTTTGCTATAACCTCACGCTGCAGGCCTGTCAACGGTTTTGTTACTTCTACGTACACCTCGTGGCTATAGTGAAATTCACTCCCGTGTTATTTTTTCGCTCTGAACTTGTTTAAAACCTCAAACAACGCTTTCCTTGTGCTCAGTTTATGGAAGGTTGTGAAATCAGTGTTTTTAATTTCACGTAGTTCATGGCAGGTTATAATCATACCCAAAATCCGCGCCGGGCCAATTTCATGCGGAATTTACAGAAGGGATAGCGTTAATTGCACAATCAAGCGGAAAAGTTGCTCAAACGGATCTTCCTTGTAGAACCTCCCATTTGTGCAACGTAAACGACCGTAAATTCTCCCTGCAAGAAGATTATTTATCTTCTTAAGGCACCCTTAAGGCACCGCAAACGAACGTTTTGATGTGGCGTTTCAGAGCACCTATCTGAGAAACAATGAAATACAGTGTTGATTTCGTTTTCAAAGAATTATTTATCTGCAGTCACGAAAAGTAAAAATTCTGAAGTATAATTGGGGCTTTCCCTGGACTTTCGTAGTCGTGACATGGAATAAATGGTAAAACAGCTGGTTGATTGCTACAGGATAATATTTCCCCAATTCACAGTATTGTAGGATTTACAAAACCAGCAGGACAAATATTCTGGCCCCAAATGAGTTTTCTATAAAACCTAAGTTGCCGAAAAGTGATATTATCTCTTCGATCGATAGTTCTCTGCTGCACACATACTTGCGTATACCATAAATTGCGAGATAATTTCACGTGAAAGTCGCAACCCCATATATGGGATTGCAAGTCTGATAAAGCGTGTGATTTGGTCACCTGAATCGGCTGAAACCGTCGAAAAAGTTACTCTTTTTTATTAAACTCACTCTTTTAGCGTGATCCGTCCTGCTTCGCAGAAAACGAAAACAGGAACCACGTTGACCAAGATTGTCTGAGAGAAGATTATGAAATAATGAATCCATAGCCGAGAAATACTGTTCCAGATAAGATAAGTGAAAGAAAGAAATGTGAAGAGCACAGCTAAAATGAATTGGGCTGCAATGACTATATCCAAGCCCAACGACAGGGTGATGTGAGCACTTGTAGCCTCGAATAAAGTGGCGTTCGCATGCTGGCAGTCGGTCAGATGTTTTTTCGCCTCAGTGAGATTTTTGAAGCAGCTATCCCTTTTTGGTGTCTCAGAACAGTCAACGGCTTCACTGGATTTGCGCAGTTTGATTCCAATTACATCCAGTCCGAATTCATGGTAGATGAGTGCAAAGCTATAGACAAAAGTCACTTTGAAATCACGGAAAAACCAAGTGGCAAGTTCTGCTGAGGACTTGTTTCTAATTGCAATCATACATGTCGCAAGAAATAGAATGGTGATATGCAGCATCCACTTCGGCAACACCCTGTGGAATCGTTCAGCCCATTTCTTCGTAATCAACCTTTTACTGCATCTGTCCTCACTGCTCAGAATTTTGAGACTCCGAAACGAACAAGCAATGAACGGAACTGTGAAGTAGATCAGCTTCATTAACACAGAATATAAGTCGGAAATGCCATTGGTAAGTGCGTATTGGATTTCCCTTGACTGGCCATGAGGAGGAAGTTGTTGCAGACTATTGATACCATTTGTTAAGACCTCCCGTATCATGCCAAAGCGTGGTGAAACGAAAAGGAGAAGGAACCCGACCGTTGAAAGCCGTGGCCCTTCATGTGTTAAAGGATAGCGGGTTTTGAATGGTCGTGTTAAACTGATCAACGGAAAGATTTCGCCCGCAAAACAAAAAGCTGTCAGTGTCATAAATGCAGCTTTTAACGCTGTATCCCTCATGGCTTCCAATTGGCAAATTTCTGGCCACCGAAAAAGATCTGACAGTGTTTCGTTCTTTTCCTTTGCGTTTCGGAAAGGAATGAAAGCAACACAAGTGTAGATACGCACGAAAAATGGAACTGCTTTTCAGGCAGCTCAAGAGACAAATATACGTCAAACGTTTATGAATTACAGAGCCGCAATTTCTGAATTTTTCCATTGTTGGGCGTGATAACGAACCAAGCGGTGACTATTCAGGCTTTCCAATAGGTTAGAGGTAAGTCACCGCGAGTCAGGGCACATTTGTGAAAAATGGCCTGCGATCTCCGTTGATATTTGAAAAAAAATTTCGCTAAAAGTCTACAGACAAGCAAGAAAATTTATGCTTTCTTGTAATGAATTAAGCAAATTAATAGGACCAGAGGCCAAGCTTTGTTTTCCGCAACCATGTTATCATCTTAGTGGTATGATTAACACGCATTTGCATTCAAAGTTAGACAACATGAAAATTCGATGCGTGTACGAGTTTTGCATGCAATCGAATCGAATATTCAAGAGTAAAGATTGCAAATTTACGAATTCCTAGACCACTAAAAAGGCGTTTCCACAAATTCGTAGTTTCGCACACTGAATTCTTCCGTTTATTGGGTGGCTGTTAACACACCCCTACAATCTTAAGTGATTATGCTATTATCTCCTTTCAGTTGAATGATTGGCCAGCGAAAAGCCTGACGTGCCCCAAAGTAATTTTTCTTTATCGCATTTTGCGAATATGCAGCAGGTTAGCGAGTAAACGAGTCTTTTCAGCGATGTACGTAGTGTGCCAGACAAGTGTGATTCGCTTTCCATCGTATCGTATACGAATGCGGGAATTCCATTATGCGGGATTTCCCTGCCGAAAATTCATTAAAATCCCCTCTTGCCGCCTGCCGGCAAATTTGAGTGACTGGGCACCTTAGCTGTGTTCTGTTTCCTTTATCTTGTAAGTTTCGCCTGATTTCGTACAAGTCATAGTCTGCACGCCAATCGATATCGGATTTTTCGGACGCCAATAGCCATAACGTTGGTCGTAGGTGAAAGATCCCTTACCTCAAGAACACACGCTCAGGTCTGTCACGTTACACCATGGACGTCGGTACGTTCGACGTTCGCATAACTCAAGCCATTCGACTAAAGATCGCCAGACATGGTTCATTAAGACTCTGATACGCAGCGATTAAACGATAAAACCAGAAATAGAGGGGCGCCAGCTAAAATTACACCACAATAGTGTGGTGAATTTGAGCAATTGGGTGCATTTCTTCGCCCTCTTGGGGGCGTCGCCCACCGCGCTCCTCACACAACTTAAGCTGTAGAAGTTAGTCGCACCACGAGTGCAGGGAACATTTGCGAAAAATGATAATTGGCAAGAATTTTCGCTAAAACTACGGACAAACAAGATTACTCGTATTCATGCTTCTTTGAACAAATTAAGCAAATTAATAGGACCTGCGAGGCCAATAACTTTGTTGTCCGCAACCATGTTATCATCTTAGTGGAATGATTAACACGTATTTTAACTCGAATTTAAAAAAATAGATGCTCGTACGAGTTTTGCATCCAGTCGAATATTCAAGAATAAAGGTTGCAATTTTCCGATTTATAATAGTTTAATAAAAGGCGTAACCAAAAATACATACTTTCGCACACTGAATTCCTCCGTTTATTGGGAGCCTTTAGTATACCTCTAAAATACTGGAAATTGGCAAACGGGGAATTTTGCAGTCTATTCATCAATAGCAATCCTTAACCCCAACAGAATCGATACTATACATGCGGCAGGGGGCGCAGTCAGGAAAATAAATATTTCGAAGGGCTATCTGCGGGTTCTGGAGCATAGCCAGAATAGGGTTCCTATTCAATTTTATTTGACATTGCTGAATCACTGCAATTATACAATGCAGCTAACTAAAGCGTTGTTAAAATGTAAAGAAACTATTTAGCCATAAACCAGATTGTTTAGAATGTAACGAAAATATTTAGCCATCATGGATAATATAAACCAGCTTGTTAATTGCGACCAGATGTCACAGACTGCAAACGAAGGAGATGGAGCAAAACACAATTAGATTTTTTTAGACAGAAGAGACTTTTTACGAATGGTTGCTATTCATTCATATCAAGCATGAATGGAGGCATTTCCGAGTTTGTGAGAGGAGAGTACATAAAGACACGCGAGAACAGCACACCGAAATTCTTTACTCATAATGGGTGAGTTCTTTTTGGAGTGTATTCCATTCTCTGATAGTTTTCGGGAACGAAGAATGAAAATATGCCTTGCACTTTGCTACAGGTATAGAATATTGCGGGTAGTGATTGAAGAGGCCCAATGAGTTGAGGCTGCTGAGTTTTTTCAAGACGTCAATGCACGATAATGATTTTCTGACATCATACCTTCGACACATAAAATAAAGACCACCCTCTATCACTGTTTAAGTCCTCCATGTGGTACCTGTCTGTGGTTTTAATTTTATCAACCCAGGTTTCATTTTACTTGAGTTAAAAGATCCACATCTTAATTCCGTGACCATGAAAACACATACCCTGCCCTTCGAATTTATTAACGCGCGTTCTCTGATAAGTTCCAATATGCTACTGGTTTAATCTGGCTGGATGTTCAGAAAATGGTCTTCAAAAGTTGGTCTCAATTTCACAGGAATATCCCCAGAACATACACTGGTCAGGTGGAAAATGATGTAGATATTAAAAAAATTCATGGAGTTTAATAACTTTGAAAGTTCAGTCCTGTGTTTTTTAACATTGTGAACATTATGCGGGGAAGGCCACTAGTTTGGTTTGGATCAAGGCCCGACTGCGAGGTTCTTATTTATGCAGCAAGAAAGTGCTCAGCTATTTCACTTGGCATGAATATGTCCATGCACCTTCGTTGCGAATAACCGCATCATTGCGCGGCAAATCCTCATTTTTTAGTCAAGCAGGCATAGAGTTACCATGGCCAATTTTTGACTGTAGGAAACACATTTAAAAACGCAGAATCTCGTGTGGGCTTCAGCGCCCCAAAAGACCCCCCGCACGCCACCCATTAGTTTGGAGCTATAGAAAACACCACATTCTGTACTGACCTGGAAGATGGTCCGTTTTTGGTCCAGACTACCTTCCCGGATTCGCGCCTGCTGTCGCACAAGCTTTTCTCGCAAACAGCTCAGTTACAAACTGTTTCAGCTTGTCACAGTTCCCAGCTGAATTAGAAATATATCTAAAAATAGATGATTCTTTCGGACAAACGCAGGTGGTGTCTGTGCCCACCAAGAACATGACAAAAAGAAGAAAACCAAAGGAGTGCGCAAATGTGCTCTGCAAAATTAGTCAGACGTTCCATTGAAATTGGTGGATGCAGAAAAGTGTTGGGGAAATGCGTTGTGTGGCTTGGGCACGTACTGCCTTTGTTGCAAAATCTTTAGATAGAAATAAAACCGGACATCTGTAGGCTGTAATTCCTGTCGCAATTCAAAACGTGCAAATCAGTGGTTGCCCCAAGGAATCCGATCCCAGAAAACTAGAAATTTCCATTCAAACAGGCAGGGGCGGACTGGCCCGGGCGGGAGGGCGGGAATCCCCGCCGTTGCCCCGCTCGAAAAGCATGCCTTGTTGCCCTTTTCGACAACACCATTTTTGTTTCGTCTTTTGCAGCATCGCTGTCCAACTTTGCTGCTGGCGAGACATCGCAAATGTATTCTCGGTTCTGCTCAGTCAAAACTTGCAGCTGCATTTCTCTTTGCTTTGTTTTCAGCACAATGGGGAAAAACGGAACGGCTCCAGTGGTTGAGGCCACCATGCGGAAGCGTACCTGTCCCAGGCAGCATGCCCAAAAATTTGTTGACGGATTTGTGACGATTGCTGACGTGCTGCCGAAACGGCGAAATTTTCAACTTCATTTGCGAGGAAACAGTGAAAATATTTCCACGAGTCTCTGATAAGTCCTTGAATTGCACAGAAAACCCTTCACATCGACGTAACACCTTTTTCAATATATATGAAGTTAAAACGAAAGGAACTGCTACACAGATCAACACTGGTCTTGTGGAGTTTTGACTTGCAGTGAAGTGAAGTGAAGTGAAGAACGAAAGAAAATCGGTCTGCAGACCATCGGGCACTGTTTGATTGGACCGTCAGCCGATGGATCCAAAATGAAACAGCATTTGACGGTCTGCTGGCCGATTTTTTCGTCTTTTCCTTCAAGTTCATATTTTTTGCGCCGACATGCTTTTCGGTGCATTGTGTGAACTCGTGAGAAATTCATGGAAATTGGAAATGTTTTGACAATTTCGCAACTGCACAAAAAATTACTCCCGTATTGGCCATCGGCAGTACGTTGGATGTCAGAATAGTCGCAAATACGTTGGCAAATTTTCGGTGTATATTGTCTGGGATATTAAGGCTGCGCCAAAAAACAATGGAAAATTTCGATTTGAATTCCAGCATTGCAATTTCAAATTTCTATTTTGCAAGTTGGCATTTGAATTTTTAACTCGAAATTTCGACTGCATCCTGAATTTTCGACTATTGAACTCCAAATACCATCTATAAAACCCGATATTCGAACTTTGCTTCACCAAATAACGACTACGAATTCCGAAATTTTGACTTTGCAACTCGAAACTTGGACTTTGCAACTTGAAATAAAGACTATGAAATTCGGAATTTTGACTGCTACTCGAAACAATTCGATATTGAAATCCGAAAAATGGACGTTGAAACTCAAAATAACGACATTGAAGTTCGAAATTTTGACACTTCAACTCGAAAATTAGACTTTGTGAATGGAAATAATGATTAACAACTCGAAAATTCAACTTTGAAACGCATGATCCCTGCTTTTCAACTTCAAATAACGACTTTGAGATCGGAAATTTTGATTTTGAAACTGGAAACTTATAATTTGCAGGTGCGGGACTCGAAAGTGAGTCCTGCACCTTCTCGAAATTCAGGTTTACTGTTGCTCCATAGATGCGTGGCACCAATTATTTCTTCCGAAATTTGAGAAATGGGAAGTTTGCCACCAGTAAAACTTAGTCCAAATTTTGGGCAATGTGTCAATGACTTTGAGGTGATATTTTCTTGCTGCAATGCCGCAGACACAAGCGTTACGATGGCCGATGTCAGAGGACAACTTTGCTGAAGCAACCTTGATGGGAAGAATGTTCGCCAATTGACCATGTGAAACCAAGCGAACTTTATAGGACCCGTGCGGATCCCATATGGGGTCAATGTGCGTGGTGGGTAACGTGAATAAAAACGTGCTCCCGCAGTCTCCAAGACTAGGATGATGGAAAACGATACCCCTGCCAATAGGAATACAGACAACCTGAGATCTTTGATCCTCGCCGAGTTCTACAGAGACTGGATATTTAATTGAGGCGCAGCGGAGCCATTAGATGGTTGGGTCTATTCGATTTCCCTTGGGTTGGAGTTAAAGTGGGCACAAATCAAGCCATAAATAATCTGAAAGTTGTACCTGTACCTTTAGGTGCATTTTTGGACCAAGATGGCATCTGAAAAACCATCCAGAGCTAAAAATGGGCATGGTATAACGTGATGTCACTTTTCCATGCTTCGAGAAAAGAGGGTTCGAGGATTCCAGAAGATGTGTTGCCCCTGGCATGAATTTCCCGCCTGACAAAACAGTTGCCAGTCCGCCCCTGCAAGCAGGCAACATGCCAAGCAAATCAATTTGGCGTAGTGTAGTGAAAAAGACATGGCGAAATTTCAATAAATTAACGAAAGGTTCGAGAAAAATTTGGGACTACCCTCGAACAATAAAACGACTTGAAATTTTTTAAACCGAAAAAGTAATAATGTTCAATTTAACACTATGCACAATTGTACAATACACTTTGTATTTAGTAATTAATTGCATAATGCAAATGTATAATTGTACCAGCCCATCGGAGCTGTGAGAACAGGCCTTTTCTAAGTGTGTCCTTGTGGGCTTGTTAATGACACCCCTCTAATATTCTTTTTACTTTTACTGTCGTGAGTATTTCTGCAAAAATTGAACGGAGTTAGGTACCTACCTATGTTTAAGAATTCTTTTTGGAATATTGTAAAGTGCAAAACAGCATGCATCCATGTTACCACTGAAAACGTTTGCCTGTTGCCTCAGCGGCAGCATTTTCCAGCTCCACCCATACCACCATAACCACATGAGGTCCTAATTCTGCTGCTCTTCGACTTTATGCTAAAAGTCGGGGCAGAAAATATAACAGGCACGAGATAGTTTGTTAGGCACCATATAATCATGAGCAGTTATTTAAATTTCAGTCAATGCACTCTTGGGGCAACCTGCCCCACCCATCCCAACTGGGGTAAATGCTCGCCTTCCTCCTCCTCCAGTGCAACCCAACAGCAGGGGAGGGATGGCCAGATCATCCGGGCGTCGGCTGCAATGGTGGGGGCTGGGATGCCACCCAGATCAGCCGCTGTCACTCAACATTGTTTGCCTGCCGCCAAAGTTATATACACTTTCAAACCATTTCTGCACCAGTTTCTGTCAATGCACTCTTGGGGCTACTCCTCACCCATTCCAACCACGGTCAATGCCCGCCTTCCTACTCCTGCAGTGCAACCGAGCAGCAGGAGCGGGATGGTCAGTATTGATCCGTCAGTTGCGATGGTGGGGACAGAGATGGCACCCACATCAGCCTCTGTCACTACACATTTTTTGCCTGCAGCCAAAGTTAATATGTCCACTTTTCAAACCATTTCTGCTCCAGTTTCAATCAATGCACTCTTGGGGCCACCTGCCTCACCCATCCCAACCGCGGTCAATGCTCACCTTCCTGCTCCTGCAGTGCAACCCAGAAGCAGGAGCGGGATGGCCAGTGTTAACCCGTCAGATGCGATGGTGGGCGCAGGGATGCCACCCAGATCAGCCACCGTAACTCCGCATTTTTTTCCTGCCGCCAACGCAAAAATGTTCACATTTGCGACGTCATCAAAACCTGTCACCATCATCCCAACCCAAGTAAAACAAAAAGACTTAGCCTATCCTAAAGTCAAGTGTGGCATTCTGAATTATTGCCAATCCACGTTGTCCTCAAATAAGCGTGTCGACTTCTCCAATCTCATAGGACAATTCAACACAAGTTTTTTGTTCTGATCGAGACCTGGTTGATACCAGAGGTTGGAAATCTTGAAGTTTTCCATGCCAATTTCCGGATTTTAGGCGGGACAGGCAGGGACATATTCGCAGAGGATGGGTGCTAATTGCGGTGCACGAGTCCCTTGCATGCCACACCGTGAAATCATTTGTCCCTAATGAAAGTGAACTAGAGATTGTAGGCATGTGACCTCCATATGGTAGAATAACGCTATCAAGTTCATTTGTTCAACAAAGTACAAACGTTGTCACTCCACGATAAGACGCCTTCGGAACGAGCTACACGTGGATTTTACTTCTGCAACAGAAACAAGTATGTACTCGTATTTGACACAATTATGTTAGAATAGCATTTGGAAGAAACCAAGAACACAACGAAGCCATACAGGTATTTACTGGTTGTAGTTTTGAATTTATCGTCAAGTAATTTCAGAAAACGTTGTCGTTGCTCGGTATACAGTTTTCAAAACTGGTTTTCTTGCAATTCTAACTGCCAGTGTACATTGCGCTAGTTTTTTTTCCGGTGGAGGAGTAGTCGAACCATTTCCGATACGTTCACATTATTCCAGAATTTCCTGGGCTGATGCCTCACTTGTATAAATGTATGTCTTTGGTTAATTTGTAGGCTATTTCCGAGCTCCAATCCACTAAATGATCCCATTGAAGGCAAACCACGAGTCGCCCTCAATTGTCACACACTGATTATTATTACACATGGTCTATTCGTATAGTCGTCTTCAACTCGAAAATATCTGAGGTATCAAAGCCATATTGATACATATGTGGAGCAATTGACCCAAAATCTGAAAAGGAAATCAGGGATAAAATACAATCCTTGGGTCCCGCCGCAAGAAAAGCAAACAAGCGACATGGAAAAGTTTAGTTTAAAACTTTTCTCATTAACGCTGTGAGCATTTCAAATTTGATATGAGGACATTCGTTTGAACCAGGTTCGGATGAATAAGATTAGACTATCCAAAAAAAAAGACGCCACTTCTGATTTTCCCCCTCGCAAAGAAAATAATAAACCAGAGATAAAATCAAACTGTCAAATTCCAAACAGAGACACCGACAAATTCAATAAAAAATACGCACCACAAAAATGATAAAACAATGAATTAAAAAAAATTAAAAAAAGCAAAAAAATTACAATAAAAATTAACAACATACAAAAACAATAAGAATAAAATAACGAAATAATAAAAAAAAAAAAAACAAATAACAAAATAAAAAATCAATTTGATCATTATTCAATGAAATAATAAAATCTCTATATAAAAAAGAGAAGCCGATTTTTTTGTAAGACGATTCCTGCTGATCCGCTTGGCCGATTTCGCCCAAATTTTGACAGACGACGCATGGGACCAGAATCTGGGTTTTAACGGGCCATTTTTCCGAAATTTTGCCCCTGAAGGACACACGGGTCCAAAATTCATTTAGCGCAAGTTGCGATTCATAGATGGTGATGGGCGCAGAAAAGTGATTTCCTGTGAAGCTCACAGATGGCAGCACATCAAACTGTGCACTGATGCCGCAGAGACTCAAGAGATGGCACGCTCAGCGGAAGCGCTGCGAGACGAGGACATCCAACGCTGCTCCATAAACTTTTGACCGCCCGTTCTGTTATTTTCGCTTCAAAACTGCCCATTCTATCAGCTTCCGTCGGCCATAATTGAAACGACATTGAAAAAATTCACGGCGCGATGGTGAGCGCAGTGCGAGTTGGCAATTCATTGAATTTGCGTGCATTTCGCTGCATAAACGCGAGCATCACTGTGTTCGACAGTATAGACTTTCCGCTTTCCACAGGCTTTTCGACAGCATGGACTTTTCGATGTAGGTACTTTTCGCTGCTGCTGTAATTTTGTGTGTTTTTTTGTCTTTCATTGTTCTGCCAAAGCCCCTCTTCATTTGCCTCCTTATATGAAAAATGTTCAGCAGTGTTACAATTAAAAAGAGAAACCAACGTTGCTTTTTGGTCATACTGGTGGGAAATTTAGCTTCCTAAACACAAATATTGCACCAAAAATGATCACTAAAGTTCAAAAATTTCTTCAGCTTCTTGGGAGCTTCGCCGCGCGAATCCCCGCCACGGACTCGATCTGCCCCTTAGAACCCCACTGGGACTCCCATCCAGGCCCCGATTACTGGCAGACTCCGCCCTTTTTCATATTTTTCCCCAATCCACTTCCGCGGAGAGGAGCATCGCAACAGCCAAATCCCGTCGTCTGAATGAGAAAAATCAATTTTGGGATTTTTGCCTTGCCGCCGCTTTTTGCCATTTGTGTGCCTGTAGGGGAAAAAAGTGGCCGGTTCGGTTCGGTGGCCGAACCGGTCTGCCCGGACGTTACCAGTTCGGCGAACCTGCCCTATTTTAATCCCAACGAAACGGCCCCTTATTGGCATTTGACAAGATCTCTCGAGAAGTCGAGAATTGAGTGTGACGAGAATCAAGAAATGTCCAAATTCCTGGTTAGGAAAAATATTTGCATTTATCTTGTCTTATTTCTTTGTGCCAAATGTGCAATTTCTCCCCGGCTGCAAGCCCTGGCCAGCTGCACATGGGAAACAGAACTCCGGCTTCCCCGAATCACTTTTGGCCCTTTTGGGGAGGCCGCATGCAGGAGTGCCCTTTTGATCGAAACGCGAACCGGCCCAAATTCAGTTCCACTTTCCCCACTGGTGTGCCACCGCTTCTTAAGTCTTCATGGGTCGCAATTTGGTTAGGTAAGGTTAGGTGACGTTAGGTTAGGTGGTTAGGTTAGGTAAAGTAACGTTCAGAAAATTATATGTTGAAATTGGCTGCAATTCCCAACAACCAATCATAGACGCGCTAGCGGAAGTTTTTGGGGAAAATTAGGAATTATTTACCCGGTGAAACCCCCTTCGGGCATTGGGTGTTCGGTTTTGGCCTTGGATTCCGGTGAAGGGAAAAAAAAGGTTAAACCAAGCCCAAACACTTTGGGTCAAATGGAACTTTGTTTCCAGGGACCCTTTTCAAACCCGGGCCAAGGCCGACAAACACCAGTTATGTTTTTCCGGCATTGCCCCCGCCAAAGGATCCCGGAAACAACGGGGTAATTCCTTTCTTTCTATTCTATTTCTAATTTTAATTTGCCATTCTAAGCAATTTAATTTTGGCTTCTGTGGTAAAAATTTAAACCTGCCAACCAAATGTTTTGGACCTTTGGCCCTCGGGGTTCCTTTTTGGGTGCCCAAACAAAGTTGAATTCCGACAAGGAAACCTTTCCGGGGTTTTAACCTCCCATCCGGAAGGGGAAGGGACGGCCACTTAAGCCTTTCGGCCAGGCCAAAAACCAAGGGGTACAAGGGGGTTCTCCCAACCAAGGTCCTATTCTTGGCCCAACCGGTTGTTTAACTTGGTTATTTAAATTGGGAACCGGTTGCAACCACGCGGTATTTGGCGCTTGCCCGAAGTGGTTTGGGGAAAAATTGCCGTACCAATACCGGAAACCCTTTAACGGCAAAGGGTTTCCGGCCCCCAATTCCACCTGGGCGGAAGGCCCATTTAATCCCCTTTCCTGAAAAGTGTCTGCCCCTACCAGAAAAGATTCCTGGTTATGCGGCCATGCTGCCAGGCCCATGTCATGAACCTGTTTTTCGGTGTTCTTTGCGGTCAAAAGTTTGCCTGCCAGCGGATCTCCCGGTTTAACGTCTTCCAATTAAGGAGCCATAAGGGAACTTGGCCCCATTCCCAAAGTTGGCCTTTTTGGTATTAGGTACCTTTAAAAGTCGCTCTTGCGTTGGGAAACAGACCAGATGAATTTACACTTCCATCACATAAAAGGCTCCGTCGCTGCTGCTATACAGATATTTAAAGCGTAGCTATGGTGCCTACTCCGTATTGACTCCGTGTCCGATAATCTCCTCGCAGGAAACTCATCCGATTTCACAAGAAACGCTATCAAATGACGTTGCGCTACTAAAACCCTCAATGAAACTGGAAATAACTCACACCTTAAGCAAATAGCAAACCCTACCAAGAAACGAAATCATGGACGGAAAACATTTGCCGAATTAAAGGGGGCGTTCCAGAAACAATCACCTCCAAAGATATTTGAACTGTGCACACGTCGTTTGAACCCCATTTTTCGACCCACCACCATGTGGAATTATTTTACAGGCACTTATTTTACTAGTGGCCCAGCAGGGCCGGGCGCAGCCCGGCTAGTAATAAATAAAATAACAAAGGAATAAATTATAAAATCTAAAAGAATACAATAGTGAAATAATAAAATTACAAAATGATAAAATGGTACATAATTATAAAATGACAAAAATACAATGAAATAATGAAATAAAGAAATTCGTTTTGCTTCTATTTTAGGATTATAAAACCTTTATCAAACCTTCCCGATACTGAGAAGAGAGCCATTTAAATGCAAAAGAAATCCCAATGTAGGGCATCGCTCTGTATATAAATACGCGCTGTGCGACGTACCTCCCTAACCTTACTTTTTCAAACCTACCATAACCAATTTTTTGTTTGGAATGTTTTACCCCTTTTTTACAGCAGGACTTTCACATGGGATCAGCTGGTAAAGTGCACGGAAGCACCATTCTGGTATATCCACGTGAAATTTCGTCGTCCACCTTTTCCAAGAAATATACGAGAACGTCATACACGTGAATATGATTGCTTGGGTGATAAAACATGGAACTGCGCCACAATGATGAGAAAATTACATCAAAGTTGTTGTTGCTCTATTGCTCTGAATCTTTTCTTAAGAGATTAGCAGATGTGTTGGGAAGACGCACGCTAATGGTAGAGTTTAAACTTAGATTGAAATTTTCCGTCAAACACGCATGCGACACATCCGCCTCGGAATGAAGCGCAGTCATAATGGCCATGCGTCGGTAACATTTATGCGAAACACAATTTCAACGTTTGAATTTGCGTCACATATTTTTGGTAGCGTACACATAACGTAAAGACGTAAAAAGCTGCCCAATATCCAGAGCGATAATGTAATGTTCACAAAGCTCACGAAATTTTCCCTGTCGGTTGTAATTGTCGTTTCAGAAGCACGCCCATCCGGCTTGTTATGACACTGATAGATGCTGCATTTAATTAAATCCTTTAGTTTTTGTTATGGTAACCTTCCCCAATAAGAACTTACATTTAAAAACAACGGTCGATTTGCGTGGAAATATTTGCAGCTGCTCCTTTCCATGTCTCGAACAACAAGGACCAATCGATATGCCTGAAAAATGTGTAGAAGGAGAAAAGTTTGCAATGCTGAATATTTCCTTAACATGTTCGTTTCAATGGCCGAAGATGTATACAGTTCCTTTTTTATATCGTGCACATGCTGCATGTTTGTTTGCTCAATTTATCACGTCTTTTGTTTTGCGAACTTTGCCGTCATTCCATTTCGGCAGCTGGAAGGCGATCATTGCAGGTGCGGTGCAGGGTGCGCTCTTTTTTATTGGGCATGTTCAAAATTGCGCAAAAAGGTAGCAACCGACCTACCTCTTGAGTGATTATGTTGTCCCGAAAGTCGGAAGATGCGCATTGACGACTCCACTGCGGCCTTGCTTTCCGGCCCTGCTTTCATGAGAGTGCCCATGCTTCCGCTAATACCAAGCCCGTAAGCTACCACCCACCTCCTGCAGTGTTCATGGCCAGCAGAACCCCAGCAGTGGAAGCCTCTGCTAGATAAAAAAACTGGACCACCCAGTACTGAGGCTAGGTGCTGTTGGCGCAACCTTGAAAACTCGATCAGCCAGCAGTCAGGAAAGCAATTGAATTGAAAAAAGATAACGAAAAACAAACGAGCCGAGCTCTCTCATTGGCAAAAGGTGGACGACCACAGGTCAAGCATGTGCACCGCTTATATGCCTTACAGTATAGTGAGCTGATTTTAAAAACCATCCATTGCTGGCTATTCTGCGTATCTATACGTTTCTCGACGGCTCGTTTGTCGCAATCCATGATATTGACCTGCAATTTTTGTTGTCCTGATGTCAACACAATAATTATTGTGAAATTTTTATCAATCGAGCAATCACAACTTACTGAGTGCTGGAATAAAATCATGTTTTCATTCGCAGCGCTGAGGAATTTGCCCTGATTAAGAAAATAACGTGACGTTTGCCTTTTCGTTGTAAAGATTGGATGGTATTCAAATCAATGCATGTGTTGCGCACATAGCTGTAATCTGGCTTGTGCGTTGATTTGCGGTCGCCGCACCTGCTGTAATCTAAGCATATGTATACGGGTGCAAACGGATCACTAAAAACAAATAAATTAATTAATTAATTAATTAACGATCAGACTGCCCATGAGGTATTGCGGCAGGCTGCTAAGTGAACCGAGGTCAGTTCATCTTCCACTTAATGCAGCCATGCAAACAGAATAGAACATTTGCAAATAGAATAGAGCTAGTTTTTTGTATACGTACGATCTGAAGACAGTCTGCGTCGTTCTTTCCTCTGTTCAGCCAACAACGTCCCCACCGACCTCACAGGACAGTTCGGAGCATCCTTCAGAAACTCAAGACGACTTGATCAGTTTGCAATGTATCCAGCAGACATCGCCGAACAGATCGAGCATTTTTCCATCAGGAAGCGATCACGTCCCAGGTCGCTCGACAGCCAGTCCATCAGACAGCACGAGAGGTCGGTCAGCAGGTTGGAATATTGAAGTCAACAATCATCGAGATCTTGAAGAGAAACAAAGTTCGCCCCCGTTCGCCCCTGGGGAATCAGAAAAGTGCAAAACTGTCCCGGCTGACCACGGAAGAAGGCTAGAATCTGTGAAACTATATGGCGAATCACCTCATACGAGAAACATCTCTAGCCGAAAGGATATGTGCAACAGATGAAGCAACATTTTACTTGCGTGGTCGATTCAACCGACAAAACAAACGATACTGGAGCAACACAAACCGGACTTTTCCCTCGTCACTCATTCTCAGTGCAGTGGTCTCAAGAAGTTAATGTTTGGGCCGGAATACTTCGCAACCTTGTGATTGGTCCTGCGTTTATGGCAATGTGACAGGCCAAAAGTATCTACAAATTCGCGAGACAGACAAGGGCAAAATGAAGGCAACTGGTGAGGTGAAAGGCGAATGGATTGTCATGGCGGTGGAAAGCACCAAAGAAAAAGTCTTTTTTCGGTTTGTTTTCGCTCGACCAAGGCCAACCCACCAAGAATCCCGCCAGCCTGCCCCTCGCCTTTGGTCAGGACTCAGGACAGAGACGCCGGATTTTTCCCTTGGTCTGAAACAATTCTTTTTTCTTTGTCTTCTCTTGCCCCGCCCGCCTGCTGCGTTCCGGTGTTTTTTTTTTTTTTTTTTGGGAAACAAAATGCGTAAAAATGTGTGTTGGCTTTGACTCCTGATGGATTTTGAGATGTGCTTATGACGGTGTGACCTTCAAGGAGAACGGTTTTTCGGCGGTGTCTCACACCCTGCAACAGAGTTGCCGGGTGTGAGACAGCGCTGGTGTGAGACAGCCATGCATTGGAAACAGCAGGCAGTTCGATGTCCCATCCCATGCCGCAGTCCTCCGCACAATTCATGCGTCATGGCCATTACTTCTTTTGAGTTCTTCGGTCATTTTCAAAAAGGTTTGTTGTCTGCACGTGCAAAAAACGGATCCACACAGCCAAAAACGACCCACGCACAGTGTTAGGTCAGGTTAGGTTAGGTTAGGTTAAGTTAGGGTTCTCTCTCTGTGTAGTGAAATTGAAATCCAACTTTGAACAACCTGGACCTCATCCAACCCAATCTCCGGGAACAAAGCAATAAAAGCAGGAACAAAAAAAACAAATGAGGAAAAAAGAAAAAGCAAAGAAAACCATTTGTCCATGCCAGAGAGGTGCGCAATTGCACGACGCAGAGAAAAGGCACACCCTGTACCGTCTGACGATGCAAAGGGGGTCACAATTGCGAGGCTCAGAGAACAGATTTTTCTGAAAATGTTTCCTTGCGAGCCTTCAATTGTTTCCCCCAAAAACGACATTCCCCAATCATTTAGCTAGGTTGCGAATCGGCG
>JASGXE010006107.1:0-21113 GCA_030068105.1 Sinentomon sp. SZTP_YWyxl | reverse complement strand
CCCAACCATTAACTTACGTAGGTTGTTCAAGTTCCAACTGGCTTTAGCCAGTTGGAACTTGATCAGTGCAACTGGCTTTAGCCAGTTGCACTGATCCGAGACTTTCCCTTTCTTGCACACTTTGACATCGGTCTTTCAGTGGGTTCCAGGCAAAATTTCAGTTCCGTGTTGTTCGTAGTTTCTTTTCTGTTGTCGATTTAGTATGTCGCGCTCCGTTATCTGACAGTCTGAGCGAATTTGTGCCAGAATTCGCGTCACAGTCTGATATAATTTGTGATCCACAGAGGCCAATTAAATTAAAGAAATCATGATGGCCATATAGCCAGAGGCTGTGTGATCACATTACATGCTAAATGCATGAGCTGCAAGGTATGGGTATGCCCAAACGTCCTTGGGAGGGGATGGGGGCAGCTTTTTGGGGTTTTGAGGGGATCGCTCTGGGGGATTGCCCTAAACATGGAAAAACCAGCATGGACCAACATCATGAATTCCTGGTCCAGAAAGTAAGATAGGAAATAAATTGCAAAAGTCAAGGGAAGGCCCCAAAAGACACCCTTATCCCAAAACTCTGCACCCTTGCTTTGAAAAACAAGGTTGGAGTTGAAGCATTTCTTGACCTCAGCATCAAATTACTGCCCAAACATTCCTTTTTTGCACACTGGCACCAGAGGATTACTTCCCTTTCCCAACCTTGGCTAAAGAAAACTATTAGGGGCACCTTCGAAATTCCATGGAGATGAAAGCGGCAGTGGACCAGTTGTTTTTCGATGCCTCAGGAGGTCTTCTTCTAAAACTAACTGGTTAAACTAATCCAGAGATGGCAGAAAGGTGCCCATTTGTCAGCGAGCTAGTTAGAGAAGGTCCAGACGATACACCAAATTTCAGCCCAGATTTCTTGCCAAAGCCAGGCGGAACTTGAACAATACGTAGAAGTCCCAAAAAGAGATGTTTTTCAAAACATACAATTGATGTTGTTTGCACCCCTTTGTCCAGTTACTATCCCCTTTTTATGATGAAACCTGATCCAAATCCCTGGGCTCATAGCATGTTGGCCTAGACCGCCATAAATGCCCAGCTGATCTCAACGCGTCGATTTCTGTTATACTTGCAATAAAAGTTGACTGCCAAAATTCAATTTTCAGAATGTGATAAGAGGCTTTGTTGTAGCAGGCATGTAAGAGTTAACTATTAATTGCACAGTGAGCCGGTCCGGCTTCGACGAAGTTTGGCCAGAATCCAGAAAGATGCTTCAATCATGAGGCACTCAAGATGTTTGTTTGGGCTGTATGATCAATGGTGGAACAGAGGTCTGTCTGGAATTACATCCAGGAGGCACTGTCCAATTTTCTTACGTGGATCATTTCTCTGATGTGTTCATCTCCATCTTCGTCTTCTTCCTCTTCGTCTGAACTATTTCCCTTCTTCTTCTCTTTTTCAATTCTCTTTTGCCGTTGTTTCCTTTTCTTTTTCACAGATGGGGATGCCACTTCAGTCACGTTTGCAACCGATCTTTTCTTTCTGCCGAATGATGGTTCTTCCCTGTTTGACGGACCTTGACAAAACGCCTGCAAAGAAAGAAGAAAAAAACATGATTTCCTATAAGCTTTGAGGGACGAATGACAGTGAGGTTGTGGTTTGTAGACAGACATCAATTGATTTTTTACTAATTCTCTCATTTTGTTTCCAGCACTACCTTTCCAAGGCATGTCATATCTTATTTGTTGTCAAGTGTCTGAAGTGAACTCCAGAGAATTCACATCCAGTCCACTCAAAACACTTGATGCGTAAAGTGAATGCGATGCCCCAGAAACGCAGTGCAGGGCAATTAGAAAATCAGTGTGACTTATCACTTTTCATTCCGAGAGAAATTACATGTTTGTCAGTTCGTGTACATGGAACAGTACAGTTCAGCCACATTGGGAACTCAAGTGCACTGCAAGGAATTTTTTGCATTCCATTTCTGAAACATTACCACCATTCGGTCTTTCCAAGAAAAGGCAAATTGCTTTTTGGCTGTTTCATTTTTTTGTCCTGGATGGTTGATCTTTGGCAAAGCACAGAACCGTTTTGCGTTTGTCACCTTTGTCACAAATACCCCACCCCTTTTTCTATGATCCTAACCAACCGCAGCAACAATAGATAACCTCATCAGGGCAACGATCACCTACCGGTTGGCAGTGTCCTTTGCATGTCCTGACGTTTGCTTCGAAAACCAGAAAATTTGATTCTGGAATTTTGAATGCACTGAATGGTGCTTCGAGTCCTTCTGCATCCCTTGAACGGCCGAGTGCAGGGAAGACATAATTGTCGACTGGACACCTGTTAGAAATGTAAAATTCTGTGTTATCGCCATTTTCCAAAGTGATCAATAATTCACGCAAGAACCCTGCAATGCAATCTGGGGGTATCAATTGCTCAATTTGTTTGTTGATTGTCTCAGGAGTTAAGCACCGATTGTCTCAGGAATTAAGCACCCACCTCAATCAGAATTTGAGATGCCTGACGGGAGTTTTGGAACCAATCTTCCATTTCAACGCAAAGAAACACATTGCTTGTGGTGCGGTGCTCTGTTTAGGAAATTCCCTTTTGGTGCCAAAAATAAATAATTGAAGCAGCATGTTCTGTTTTCATTCATATTCCGCGAGGTTGACGAATGCATACACATGATGACATTGGGTATCAGATGAGGCGCACCAGATTGGGCACCAGATGCCGATCCTGCTCCTGAACTGCAATGATCCTCTGATGTGGGGGCGAGGTAAACAGGATGGAAGTTGACGGTTTCAAACAATTTCACTGCGAAATTGAAGCAGTTGGCAAAATTGAAGCATCACTCAAAGAAAATTTATTCACTTGGCCTTAGCCTTACCCAAATCTGTCTATCAGCTGGATAAATCTATCTGAATAAGGATCCTTAGCTCTGACGTTGGTTGCAAATATATCTGCTCCATAGTGACGTGCGTCAAGTGCTTCTATCTTGAACGTCAGTGGATCTCCGACAGCAATTGTGGTGGTTGGTCTTCCTTGGAATAGGATCACCAGCCGAACACGGTTGCTTATGGTGCTTTCAGCTGGCAGATATTCGATCGGAACTGGACTTCCCGTTCTAAAGTCGGAGAAATTATTTTGTCTTTGAATGATTCTAGATAAAATGAAACTGAAGCCGTTCTTCCTTACAAAATTCGAAAATAAAAACTTTGAAATCAGGGCTGATGGAAAGCACCATATTTCAAATCAAAAAAATTGTAAATGTTTGAACATGTCGCTTCTGAACTCGATAAAAACAACTTTTGGCTGGAGAATCTTTGTGAGTGGCGCTTTGTACTCAAAATTTCCTGTGTAATCAAGCAGTAGAAACCCCAACTTGAAATGAGAAAGCCCCCATAAAAACCAACTATGCCTGTTTGGAGTTCCAACCGCACCTGCCGTCTTGTTTCAATAAGTACCTGCTATTGCTCTGGAGGGTTATAAAACGCTGACTGAGAGAAGTTCAAGTAAAAATTGCACAGGTAATCGAATTTTTGTCCCTATGACTTTCCGCTTCTTGAACAGTGAGGTCTGGTCAAAAACAATGATGCTCTCAACTTGGTGCAATTGACACCTCAAAATCAATAATTCGTTACCTGGGAATTCAGTCTATCATAAGTCGACTTATGATACGAATAGCGTAATTCCGGTGAGATTTAGCCTAGTTTGATCTGGTTCTTCCAATAAAGATTCCTCGTTATCCTTCCATTACAAGAACAATCCTCGTTTTTCAATACCTCATAGGAAAAATGATAGCGAGAATCTGCAATTTCTTTTTACTTGTGATAGTTGAATTCCCAGGTGTCGAATTAAAACCTCAAACTCGTCATGGCGAGTGATTTAGACTTTTGTGCACAATTTTTGCATTTTTCCTGATTGTTTCGCATGCAGGGTCCATTCTTACGCAAAGGATGTTCCCAATAGAAAACGATCTGAAACTTCACTGCAAAGAATAGCAAAATAGTTTAAAACAAATGCAATGCCAAATTGTCAAGCATCATTGAATTCCCCATTTGAATTCTTACCCTGCTCCAATGAATCCAGAAGTGACAACTGCTTCACCTGGTCCACGGAAAAGGCATGTCAAATTGAATCTCTTATCTTTACTAGTCTGAACATAGTCACTGAATTGAACAACGACGATGTTGGTCATGATGTCACCATACTGTAACAGAAAAAAATCAAATAAATTTGAAGAGATTCGTGTGTTGAAGATCTTTGTATCAACACTCAAGATCTTTTTTGTTTGTGATATTTTGATAATCATGTCCACTGAAACCGCTAATTGAACTTTTGAAAGACCGTTGCAATTCAGTGAATTTATGGGCAACACTGTACAGTAGCGAGAAAATTACTTGTGCCATAAAGTACATAAGGTTTTTTCTATCTCACACAGAAAACTGTGAGAATCGTGATGATTTCAAAATCAAAAGATGTTATCTTGTTGCGCGGAAATGTGTGTCAAATCAATGTGGGGAAACCAATCTTGTTGGGTTTGACGTTTCCCCACAAATACAAGAAAAGTGACACCATATGTGGTAACATTAATTTTCTCGCTACTGTACATGCTTGGATGCTTAGGGGTATATCCTCCCAAATTTGATATCGACTGTTCAGGTATAGCTGTCAGCAGAGATAGTGATTTCTGTGCATTGCTGTTTAAATCTCAGGGAAAATTTAAAAATTGCAACGATAATCTCAACACAAGAAAAATCGACAGTGCAAAATTTTTTTGGCAACTCCTTCAAAGCACTCATTCATCTGTACATTTTTCCTCATTCTTAATTTTGAGGACGGGGGAGAATCAGTTGGCAAAAACTAATGTTGAAAGCAAAAACGGCTTCAATGTGATCCCATCCAACTGAAACTAAATTAATTGGATGAAATAGCTGTGTGAGAATGGTTTGACGTGAAAAATATGCCCACAATGTATTCAACTTACCCTGTGAGTACCACATTCGGGATAGCCTTGTGGACCGCTGATTCTCAGAACGCTGATCCCTGTGCCTTTAGCTCTAAAGAAGCACCTGTCGTAATATCCGTAAGTGTAAATTCGACCGTGAAATGGTTCACTGGTACGCATGTTGAATTCCATTCCCTCTTCACTGCATATCTGCCAAACTAAGCGAGAAAGGTTTTGATTAAATATAGTGCCGTTTTCGTCCAAATTATGTCGTTTTTATAACTGAAATGTTGCATTTTACCAATGCAGGCTTTGATCACACAATGGAAAGCCTTTACCACGAAGTGGTGTCAATTTTTGAAGCTTAGGTATTCCTCAAATACATTAGGTTAAGAATTTAAACGGTCGATAATTTTGCTTGTGACTTCAAAGAGGATTCTTCATCCGTCATTTCTGACTAGACCTGATGAAAATTTAGCCTCAATAACCTCCTTCAAATGAGATATAAATTGCGTTGAGGAGTACATTTCAACCCTGCCTGTCTTGCCGCTTCTCAAGTCAGAGAGAAGAGTAGGAAGATGCAGTGGGAAAATTTTACTCATCAGAGCAATGATTTATCCACACTTGAACCCCCGCTATCAGAAATCTGAAAAATGGTTTCAAAGGCTTCACCCAGGAATTCAAAGCAGTGTAACTGATAAAAAGTGACTGTCTGGCGTGGAGAAACCAAATAAACATTGTTCTGTTGGAGACGTGAAGTGCAATTTGAATGTATCGGCGACTGGTCCTCTTCCCCCAGGTGAAATTTGGAGAAAACTAACTTTCTTTTTTTTTTCTTTTAATTAAAAATTAATTTTCTTTTCTTTTTCTTAAAATAGCCGAAGAAATGTAATTTACGTAACGTTTGTGGCTCCATTAATTTTCCCGATGCTGTACACTACACTAGAAGAATAAACTGCAGCATTCCCAGATATGAACTTACCATCCAAGCAGTCTCCACCAACTGCTCCAATCTGCCTCTCATAGAAATCAAAATCTCCATTGGTTTCAAAAAGAGCCGGATTCTGGAAATCCAGTTCTCTTGATTCTCGGTCACTGAGTTCGCAATTGTCACGATCACCGAACGCTGAATGCACAGAAACCCTAAGGAAATAAGCCAATGTCAAAAGGGAATTATCGTCATCCAATTCCTACTAAAGAAGTTTGAAAAGAATGTCGATCTTGTTATTCGCTGCCTAATATTACAACTCCCTATCTTGTCCAAAATATATCTATGCCGACATGTTAACAACATTTTGTGGCTGGGTATCATCAACGACTGATTGGGCATATCAATGCCATTTGTGATTTTGAGTATTTTTTGAGGGCCATTACTGCAAATTCAATCACTTGACTGCGAATTGTGTCATTTTTCATTGGTGAAATTTCTTTGTTAAGTTAGGGACAAATATTTACATTTTATTTTTTACTTACATTTTCATGTGAAACACTCTCAATGGATCAAGCTGATATTGTGCTGGTTTGTGGTTTGTCGGCTGTAGCAAGAAGCGGGTGAATGAAAAAAAAAAACAAATAAATTTTGCTGTCTTTCATGACGGACAACTGCACAGTGGACACTTTTAAAAAACATGAAAGCGTGTAACTCATGGACCCCACTCAAGAGTAATCGCATTGTCTGCAGTGAAACCCTTCAGGAACATTTGGCCACGGATTAGATCGCCTCCAAAAAGGTATTTTCTTGCAATTTCTGGGCAATTGCCAATTGCTCAACTGAAAAATGCGAGTGATTCT
Organism: Sinentomon sp. SZTP_YWyxl; assembly: GCA_030068105.1. NCBI lineage: Eukaryota > Metazoa > Arthropoda > Protura > Sinentomata > Sinentomidae > Sinentomon > Sinentomon sp. SZTP_YWyxl. The sequence continues at coordinate 14,392 of JASGXE010006107.1, read as the reverse complement.
TGCAACTGAACATGTCAAATGTTTATACTTTTAAATTGTCCACCCACGGTGTACCCGTATATTCAACATCACAATCGGGACAAGAGAGCGGAATTTAGTGAACCGGATTCGTGAGCGACCACGGTTGGCATCATCCTTTGATTATGTTTTGAGAAACGAGTTGGTAGGTTCTGGAAGTTTACCACGGCAACTGGCAAGTAAAGGCGACACAGATTGAATTTCACAAGGCATGATTTTTGCGAAACAGTTTTAAACAGTCATGCGTTTGGTTTCAAACTCATTTCTGTGTTGCAAATCAAGCTAAGGCCGAACAAGCGTGAAATTTCGAAAGAACCTGGACTCTTAATCTAACCTGTAATTGAAGGATTTGCAAACGAAGTCGGTCGCTTGAACACATTCCCGTTCGCAATCATACAACGTTGGAACAGTTATTGCCCGATGAACGTAATTCTTGCGGAGACGCACTCTTGATGCGGCCTGGCATGGGAAAAACGAAAAATGCCAAAGGATGAAAAAAGACAAGATCTCAATCGCGGGGGAAGGGAATCCGTTTTGCAGACTTGGGCATCAAACATCTCAGAGGTCTGCGGAGATGTTTCATTGGCCCACTGCATGGCAAGATTTTTTGCTACTACCTGAGGCCCACTTAAAAAAACGAAGGAAAGCGCCCAACTAATTGCAATGCTATGCAAAACACATTGCTCGAATGTGAATGCCCTCGTGCAGAAAAACAATTCTCAAGGTGTGGTGATTTTCTGAAAACGAATTTCAATTTTGGACTGGCACTTTTGGAAAATTCTTTCTTTTTATCATTTTCTAAGCTGTCGAGTTCTTGAAAACTCAGCCTCTCTTTTATCAGCAAAATGCCACGTTTTTAATGTTTGGATGGTGTGATGGAATAATGAACTAAAGGAGATTCCGACATATTGAAATCTTCAGATTCATTTAGGATCAGGGATTGTCCACATGAATTGTTCGCGCACCATATTGCTTAAACTTTCAAAGTCCAATGCACAGCCAATTCTGTTAAATCCATGAGTTACGAGTGTATTTAAAAGCGCAGTGTGTGGCAGGCAACATGGTTTCCCACTCTCAAAAAAGGCCTTCATCATCTGCACCTACAGTTGAGATATGAAAGTTCTAGATCAACGTTTGACATTCCGCAGCTCTGACCTGATGGAAACCTTCAGCTCCTCCTTCGCATCGTCCAGGTGGCCGATAAGCAGCTCCTGGTGGTGGATATCCAGCACCTCCTGGCGGGAAGGAACCTGGATGTGTATCGTAGCCTCCCAGTGGCCTCTGTCCTGCTCCATAATCAGGTGGTTTGTATCCTCCTGCCGCTGAAATGGAACCGTCTGCTGGCCTGTGTGCAGAACCACCTAAACCACCATAGTCATCGAGAGGCCGGTAACCACCACCACCACCAGCAGAACCATATGCATCACTTTGTGGTCTGTAGTTGGCACCTGGATAATCAAGTGGCCTCTGAACTGGAGGTGGATAATCGGGTCTTTGAGAACCCGTTGAGAAATAAGTGTGGTCATACGAGCTCCCAAATGCGCCACTTCCTCCTCCGTAACCACTTCCTCCCCCACTTCCACCTGGTCGGTAACCAGAACCAGCCCCTGGGCCGGGATAATCGGTGGGTCGTCCTAATCCCCCACTTGGTCTATATCCGGTTCCGTATTCATGTACATCGTTTCCATAACTTCCTCCGAAACTTCCACCATAGCTACCGCTGTATGATCCTCCAGAGCTACTCGTACCATAGTAACCGGAATCGTGTGCTGGAGGTCCATAAAAACTGTCATCTAAAAACAGGAAAACAATATTATGGACATGTTCTAGAGCATGCAGATATACACGAGGTGACTATGGCAAGTGGACACTCGTGCTGTCCAAATCAACAAACTCAATCACTTTTTACCCGTTCGGCAATTTTTCATCGAGAGGCAAATCAATCAACCACAACAATCGTGGTTGATTTAAATCAAGTGATTGAATGTGATCAAATGAGATCAAGTGATCAAATGAGATTGATCGCACGTGGTCACGTCGAAATCGACCGAATAATGCCTTTTGGCTTTTTCATGTGAAGTTTCACGCAGGTCAACAGGTGTATTCTCAACAGGTCTCAGTTCAAATCGAAGATTATGCTTGAGGACATTCTCGGGGGCCTGTCTTCGGGTGGAATAATATGAGGAATGATAAATCGAGATTGAAACTTGTCCAAAGTCCAAAGTTGATTGAAACTTGTCCAAAATCCAAAGTTTGAGAGATTTCGAAACAAGCTGAGTGCACTGAGTGCAGGTTGCACAGAAAACGAAATCTGGAGAGAAAATTACAAATCTGGCTATTTTAACAGAAACCTTTACCGACTGGGGAATATTTCTGAAACGAAGAAGAGATCTCTTGTTATTACTAAGGCAAGCCATCACAAATTCTTGATGTCATTGAAGAACAAGGAGAAAGGTGCAACAGTATGCTTATTTGTAATTTGAATAATCTCACTTCACACTGACACTCACATTGCATACACTACTGTAACAACCGGAACTTCCTTATTTCTTAGAACTTTAGAACTACCTTAAACGACTTGAAACTACCTGATTACTTAGAAATACCTTACTTATTGCACAGAACTTACCAAGTAACGTCTCATAATAGTCGTACTCCGGATCGAAGATAAGTGAGGCGTCTTTCTGATCAATTCTACTCAGTCGACAACTGCGGAATCGTGAATTGTATGCGGCAGAACGACACCTGTAGCTGCGTTGACGCAGGCATTCGCCAAGACATTCGGCCAATGTGAGGTCGGTAATTTCCGACTGATGGTCAGCACTCAGCCGGTTCTGTCGATGACGCAGAAATGCTGTGAGAACGTCCCTTCGACCATCAGCAAACAGATGTGATGTTTTTGACAAATCGGTTTCCCGAACTGAAACAACAATTATTCAAAACACCCTGTGGAAAACCCATACCCACCAGCTGTCAAGTATTGTGTGGGGTCAAAAACTGCCGACATCTCAAAATTCACACCATGCACAAAAGCCAGTTGAAGTACAAAACGCGAGAGAGACATTTTTGTCTTCAAAGTTCAAGAACAAAAGATGCAAAACGAATCAAGAAAATTCGAAAATGTCTTAAAATGTTGCTGTTTTTGGAGGAAACTTCTTACATATTTTATTTGGTTTGATGATTGTGTTTGTAGTTCGTCCCAACGCACATAAACGCGCATTAACCGGTTAAAGCGAGTTTATGTGCGTTGGTTCGTCCTTCCACTCCACATGATCTGCTCTCTTTTTTTTTTTCAAATGTTGCACAATTTTCTGTCTCAAGAGGCCACAAATTGTGATCTCCCACAAATTGTGATCTCAAATTCTCAAAACGAGAAATATTTTCTTGGCAGGCGTATCAAGCAAGCCAGTAACGAATTTTGCCACATTCTGCAACGAAATGGCTCAAGGAAAGGAGGCACGTGAAACGATTAATCAGCAAAATAAGCCTCTGTGAATCTTTGTCCTTTTCATGACACATTATGGGACCTTTCAAACGCAGCTTTCAAGACGGACCAACTTCGACCAAGGTTTGCACCGTTCCAAACGACGAATCTCATAAATGGCAAAAAGAAAACATACGCCCTCCGAGGCAGAGCAGTTCGTAATAGTTGTGTGTCTTTGATCCACTTTGCTTGGTGAAATCGCTCCGTGAAAACGAGTCTTCCTCGGAAATAAGGCAGTATCTTGTTTGATGATCATATTCGATGGCTCGGCAAGAGAATCTGAAAACAAAACGTTCACATCAGCATGGTGAAATGGCATAGGCATAGTTGTTTGAAAGCATTGGTTGTTCTGTTTGATTCGTCTAGTTCGCCTGATTGCTTTGCCACTTTTTTCTTAATTCGGTTGACATGATGCTTGAGGCAACAAAGTTTCCAGGACTGGCGACAGTTGGTGCCTGATGGGAAAGTGAGAACCGTGCAGTCACGAGTGGAAGGATGAAAAATTTCGGGGCTGCTGCCAGCCGCAGTGGTTGTCATCACACGACAGCTCAGACTCTGGAAGCTGAAGAAAAGAAAACTTTGATCTGGCGCAGGTCACCGACAAACTTACTCGTATATGGCATTTTCTCAATTGCCAAGCTGAGAAAGGTAAATGTTCGATTTTTGGGGACGCTGAAATTAAAGGCTTCCTCCAGCAGGCGCAATGACCGTTGAGTAGCTACGCAGTGCGCTTCAAACCATCAAAGCAATTTCGAGCAATCTTGAACCACAGGAAACGAGCAAAAAAGCATCAGAGTAACTCACAAATCTGCCTTCAAGCATTTGGTGTAGCATTCTTCTAGGGTGACATTGGCTGCTGAATCAAGATGACCAGTTCCAGCCAATGCTGAGTTCTCTTCTTTGATAAATAGGAGTGGTCCATCGCACCTTTGCTCTTCTACAATTCGGTAAGAAATTAAGAAAACGTTAAAATATGTGTTATTTCTTGTTTTCTGAAAAGTCCAAAAATGGGGCATGCATAAAAGCGTCAGAAAAATGCTATAGTCAAACCGCGTAAAACTCATCGGCATCACTGAAGAGTCGTTCAGAGCAAACTTGAATTGTTTACAAGAAATCACTGGAAAAGTTTCTTACACAAAATAATGAACAATTCATTTCTAGAGTGCACAAAGCCAGATTTACGAATAACAGGAGAATCGTTGGCAGAAATTGTGATTAGCATGGCGGAATGATGTTGGCCCTCAATTCACAAAAAATGACTGCCAAGACGATACACGCGCTGGTATTCCAAAGAAGAACGAAGAAAAGTTCCACACTTCACAAAATGGCGAAACGGAAGATGCAGGATGCAGCATACCAGAAAAACAAGTCTTTTTGGACGAGAAATTTTGCATTAGGGCCTACCAGTCAAGCAGGTGTTTTCAATGTAATCCGAATTGCTGTCATCTTTGAACAATTCCGGATGTGATCGTCTCGTGTATCGACTGAGAAAACAATTCCTGCCTTGAGCGTTGAACACAGCTGATCGGCAAACAAAAGCAAATTCGTTCAAGCACCTGAAATTAAAGCGCATATGTGTATAGTTTTCAGAGATCTTTCTCGACGTTCGTTTCACAAGGTTCCGCGCTTCAACAACTCACCCTTTGGTTCAACTCATTTGCCAATTCAACAGCGGATGCATCTTTCGCAACGGTGGAAAATGAATGAGATTTGAGTAAAGGAATGAAATTTTCGCAATATAAACAGGATGAATCTGAAAGGTGTGTCGAAAATTTTGAGGAATTGTTCTTCATGTCAATTCTGACAAAAATGAAAGATTGAATCTTATTCGAACCCCCCCCCTTTTTGGGGTTTTTGCAAACAAAACGTTCCAGTTGCCATGGCAACCATAGGTACATTTTTTTGGGGAAAAGAGCCGCAGAAGGAGCGGAATTTTGGCAAAAAGCCCCGATTTATTTTTTGTTTGGTTCAGCCTATGAACTATGACCCGCGCATATTTCATACGTTTCCGATGAATTTTAGATGAATTTTGGACCACCGCAATTGGTCCAAAATGCCCCGGGTCGTTTGGAGTCCAAAAACAAAAATAATCCCAAACGAATGAAATTTGCAGACATGAGACATTTCCAAAGGAAGAATCAAACAAAAATCAAAGAGATGTGTTTTTCCAAAATACCGTTCCTTCTGGCTTTGTTTTTCCAAAAGTACGAAGGCAACCGGAACTTTTTGCGGGCAAAAATCCCTGAAGGAGGGGTTTTTCGAAAAAAAATTCAGTCTTTCATTTTTGTGAACTAATTGACATGATGAGCAATTCCCCAAATTCTTGAAACACCTATCGAATTCACCCTGCATATCCATTGAATCGGTTATTGAGTTGAACCCCGAACCTGAGGGAGAGTTTGCAACGGGGAATCTATTTTTTTTTCCGAAAAGGACGCTATTGTTTTGTGACCGAATTATTTTTGTTGTTTGTTTGTTATTTGAAAGTTTGTTCAAGTTGTTAAGTTTGTTAAGTTGTTAAGTTTGTTAAATTTTTAAGTTTAAGTAAAAGTTTGTTATTTGAAATCGAGGATTAAAATTGGAAATGCCTGTGCCAACAATGCGAATGGTAGCCTAATAGGTTACAATGGGTTTCAACTGACAAAAGAGAAATCAAGGTTTCTTTGCCAATGTGGGTTTTCCATTGGAAACATCCTCTGCCGCACATCGTCTCTTGAGACTTACTTGTCGGCGCACTCTTCGAGTTTATCCGCCTTGACGTCTTTCAGATCTAGAGAATGGAAGGCTTTCCGCATATGCCTTTCGAAGGGGGGCCTGCTTGGACATTTGTCGAGTCGAGTGGCTGAAAAGAAAAACAATATTGCGAACGATAATTGCAAAACAGTCTTACTTACAAAGAAGTCATTTATAATCAAGTAGTCATCCATCCTAGTGCATGAACCAAAAATAGACGGTCTCAATGAGTGTTGGCCTGGATGGGGATTTCACCAACATTCTGCATGCAGCCCATTTATACGACAACACCATGTTCCCTTGCCATTTTTCACAATTCCAGAAAAAAAAAAATTTTCCTGCGTTCTTTTCGATCCTTGATGTCTTGTCTTTTTGTCGCAAACCGGGATTCAAATCAAATTGCGCAATCCCTAACTGCAAATAATAAAAGCGCAAATTACTAAAAAAATTCCAAAGCAAGAAAATTTTCTTTCTTCTGCCGGAAGTTTGTTGCCAGAAAAATTACTTAAAAAGGTGCAAATGGCGTCTCAAGGACGGAGGAGTTCTGCTGTTGCATTGGATTGGTATTCTTGGCAAAACTTATTTAATCTACATCGTAGTCGCATATTTCATCTAATAGTCAACTGTGGTTATTGTTATCAATTTTACATGTGGGTATGAGTACATTAATTCCGCCGCCGCTATATATAATTATTAATATTATTAATGGCATGCTTGAGTAAAACATTGTTGCCAAAATTGATATTGTTGTCAAGATGTGAAGCTGACCTCTTTTTTTAAATGGCCAAACATACCCACAGAAGAGTGGAAGTACAAATTGCTGCACTCGTTCTCCAAGTCCAAAAACAAGGGAGACATCACTTACAATTTAGGCAAAGTTCTGAATAGTGTGAGCTGCCTGGAACTTGAGTCAGTGTTCCAATCCCCTCTGGCGCAGCCTGCTCCCTGGAAAGGAAACACGAAGACTCTTCGAAACCAGTTCCAGCTCCTTGAAGAGGTCTTCCTGGTTGGAAATCCAAAGATCCGCAGGTCCGAACCAGATTTCCAGCAGCAGTTCGGTCTCTGAGGCATAACTCCTCACACTTACGGAGGACTTCGACAGGATTTGCCGTATCGCGGACCTATGCGAAAAAAGAATCGATATCGGGTGATGGAACATCATTCAACAGATTGCCAACTTTTTGTCAGATTCGGGAATTGCAAAGGAAAGAAACCGCAAAGTCTAAATGCTCAAACATGCTCGCAAGTGTTAGTGGGAATTTATTGAAAAACATCTTCTGCACGGTCACTCGAGAACAATGCCCATGTGATAGATGGACCGTTTTCCACTGATCAAGCTCGCTTTTTGTTTTGTCTTTTTTCTTTTTGTGGGAACTTTTTTATGTCAATCGCATTGCCGAAAAACAAATCAGTCTTGGAATTTTTCATTTTTCCCATTTTGGACCAAGCTCCAGGCGGACCGCGGATATCTACGGTTTTCGGCACTCGTTTCTTGAGGCTTTTTGGCGCAATTGGACAGCTTTAGGAAGAACCGCCAACATAAAAAACAGCACGTTGCATTCACCGCGCGTGATGCAGCAGGTATGGGCAGTGTCGCCTCGCCGACGCAATGCGTGTGAGAACTCCTTCCAAACCAAAAGCTGCAATTTGTGCAGACACGAGTGATGTGTGTAGCATAAGCAACAATTTTTGCAGGCGCAGTTCAGTCTCGGGAAGAAACTCCACAATTTTTGCAGGCGCAGTTCAGTCTCGGGAAGAAACTCCACAGCAGATCAAAACCTGCTGTTTGTGCACATCGTGTACGAATACACAACAACAAATCAGTGTTTTGATTTGTGCGGAGGCAATACAACCCAATATCCCCAGAGAGGTTTGAAAGCGCTGAAAATATGAGAAGTTTTTGACCAAATTTACAATTTTCTGATAAGGAACAGATGCCTGCAAAACCATGTTGCCCTGCCAAATTGCAGCCACAAGGCGTAAATGGGTATTCCACGGCATCAAAAGGCAAACGTCAAAAACATTCCATATTCTTGTCTTTAGTCGGGTGGAAGACGGTAAGAGTCGGTTGGGTGAAGACTTTGTTATGTCCTGGAGCACGGATATTTTTGGTCATGTGTTAAGAATCAAAAAAAGTATGATCCGATTTGCTTCATTCTTGCTGTGGAAGGCAGCGAGATCAAGACTCGGCGGAAAAAAATCTGTCTGCAGCTGGGGTCGGTTTTTGTGTTCTAAAGTTTCTCCTATTTCATTTACTCCGATGCCTAGCAATTTGATAGACATAACATAGTGTCAAATCGCTCTTATGGCTCACGGTCAAAGTCGCTAATGATTTCCACGACAATAAAATTTCGGAACTAGACTTTCATCCCAACGAGAGAAACACATTTTGACAATGATTTCTCAGAATTGGGTGAATATGAGGGAGTGTTTGGTTTTCACTCACCACATCATCGTCAAATCCTTGAAGTTGTTGGTCAGGATGTCTGATATAAGTCAATCTGCCAACACCGTTGTTACATGATGGCTGAGCTGAAATATAGAATGGTAAAAACAGCGCAAAACACTGTTAAATAGGGATAGAAACTAAAATAGATTTTGCCTCGATAGAATGGAATTGTGTGGGTGCTGCAGAACTAGTGCCGCAGCTTCTGCGTTTATTCATCACAAGCCATGTTGCCAGGTGAAACTGGTGTCTTTCAGTATTCGTTTGACCACCGAGACCCATCAATACCAATGACCACAACAGCCATATATGTGATCTGCATCGCTTCAAGAATACTGCAATATATCTGCATCGCTTCGCGTTCCGTGTTGGCCCTAAGTTGCCGTCTTGCTGTTCACCCTCAATTGGTGGCACGAGGCACGAACCAAAAAATGGGTGGTGACCGTTTTAGGCATATGTGTTGCAACAAACAAAGCATCATACATCATGTGAACAAAAGCAAAATGTGTGCAAATCGGGCATCAGTGCTCGATTTGTAGGGGTAAAATATCCACACGTATTTATGTGCAAAATATCTTATTTTTGTTCGACATGTTTTTCAACCACCCAACAAATCGCGCCCTGCCTGGCATTCTTTCCTGAACGAGGCTTGATTTTCCGGCAGTGCAGCGCATGCATTTGAAAAATGCCACCGCGCATGTCTTTCCATGCAAAGTGCAGAATAATTCCCGACAAAGTGGCAAAAAAGTCTGTTATCCCAGGAAATGTTGGGCGTAAACAAAATAATTGAATAAATTCCGTTATTATCCTGATTACTGCAAAGCAAATTGGAATTCTCTTAATGCTTCCCTTCTTACTAACCCCCTCTTTTCTGAAATTGGCATTAAAAATAGGTCAGTAAATGATGTGTGGATGACAATTAAAGGAACTCTTCTAGATTGTCTAGACAGACTTCCTAAATTCAAGAAAAAGACGAACAAGTCACAAAAATTTCCTTGGGTCTACCAAAAACTGACTAGGTTTTTCCGTTGCAAACGAAAGGCCAATGCCATATTAAGGAAAACAGGCCTCCCCCATCACAAACTTAGATTCATGGACCTGAAAAGTGAATGCGCCAGGCTAAACACCCAGCTTTTTGACAACTTCATTGCAAAATCTGTCGATAGCGATCATTCTAGAGCATTCTGGCGTTACTTAAAATCCTTGAGAACAGAAAGTTCATTGCCACCTTTAGTTGGCGAGGGTGGAATTACAGTTCATGACGCGTCGTCTAAAGCTGCATTATTCAATGACTATTTTGCCAGTGTCCTCCAAAACGATACGCCCCCATGTAGTCGCGATATTCAGTTGTCTGCGATTCAGCTTTCTGCTCCATTCCCAGATTTGTTTGTTACCAAAAATGGTATTCATAAACTGCTGTTGAGACTAAAAAACAGAAAGCCACCTGGTCCTGACGCTATCCCTCCGCGACTTCTTAAGGAACTTGCGCCCTCACTGTCAATTTCCCTTGCAGCTCTTTTTAACCTTATTCTTTCTCAAGGTCACATCCCCGAAGACTGGAAAAGGGCCATCATTACCCCAATACCAAAAAAAGGCGGGCCCGCCAACAAGCCTGAAGGTTATCGTCCAATATCCTTGACCTCTGCATGCTCTAAACTTTTTGAAAAAATTCTTTGTTCACACATTGTTGGGTTTCTGAACAAAATTTCATTTTTCCACCCTAATCAATTTGGATTTCGGTCCAAAAGATCATGTGAAGCGCAGCTGGTTCTCTTCTCTGACGAGGTTGCGAGGTCATTGGACAATGGCACACCTGTTCACGCTTTTTCTTGATTTGACCAAGGCCTTCGATATGGTGTCCCATACAAAAGCTTATTCAAAAACTTAAGGCCCTCATGTTTCCCCAGAATATCGTTGATGTCATCACATCCTTTCTAAGTGGTAGATGTCAACAGGTCTCCATTAATGGGTCAATATCTGCTCCCGTCAGCATTTGTTCAGGTGTCCCTCAAGGCAGTGTCTTAGGACCACTTTTATTTCTCATTTACATCAATGACATCGTGTCCAATATTAGTTCTTCTGCCCGGCTCTTTGCCGATGACATCGTGATTTATAGGCCCTTTATTTCCCAAATTGATTCCGTTGCATTACAAAATGATCTCACATCCGTGTCTTCGTGGTGCGGGACATGGAGCATGAAGATTAATGCCAACAAGTCCAAGGTAGTCTTGTTTGGATCCCATCAGCGTGACCCTGCCAGTGCATACTCTATTTCAGGTGAAGTCATGGAGGTCGTCTCCACCTTCAAATATCTTGGCGTAACTTTCAGTCATAACCTCTCTTGGAAGCCTCATATTTCATCAATAATAGCGAAATCGTCATCAAAAGTCGGCTACATTATGCGCAATTTAAAAATCGCTTCAGATGCACAAAAACGATATGCGTATACCTCCCTCGTCTTGCCTATCTTAGAGTATGCCTGTGCAGCATGGGATCCCTCTAAAAGATGCGACATTGACGCGCTTGAAGTGTTCAAAAAGAGCTGTCAGATCCATTACCCAAAAGTATGGCCGGCAATATAGTGTAACCGCAATCCTAAAAGATTTAGATCTCCCACCCTGCAGAGCCGCCGCCGAACGCATCGCCTAAATCTGCTCAGTGATATAATCACAGGTGCTGTGGATTTTTCTCTTCCTGACACTTACATGTTTAAATCAAATCAAAGGCGGACAGATAACGGCCTGAGCTTTGTCCTACCATTTTGCAAAAAAAAATGTTTTTTTTCAGTTCCTTCTTTCCCCGAACATTAACCGAATGGAATAGCCTCCCCGCAAATAGCCAATTGATATCTCGCGCAATTGCTCGCATGCCTCGCACCACGACAGAGATGCCCGTCCCCCAGATTGATGACGTGAATTTTATTCCCCATGACCTTGAATACCTTCATTGTCTTGTTTGTGTTTTATCATTTGACTATGCTTGCTTGCGTAATTTTTGTTGTTGTTGTATTTGTTACAGTGCCTAATCATTTGAACACTGTTTTTGACAATAATAATAAATAATAATAAATAATAAACGTCTTGGGCCAAAACAATGGACACAAGCCAATTGGTTCCCCAATTTCGGAGATTGGTGAAACGAATCTGGTCAACGACACAATCTGGCCACGGACTATCAGGCCATGGCCCAATTGTCGAACAGACATTTTGTCGAAAACGGGCCCTTTGGTGAAGGCTCACACTTTTGCTGCAGCGAGCAGTTTGGCAAAGATGGAAACTTTGCAAACAGCAGCCTTGGAACCAGCATTCATTAGATTTGGGGAAAGAAGTATCTATAATTTTATTCATTTTCGCCGGAATTCCAAGTCCGCCACTCTTTTGTTGCATCTGGAGTCTGCTGGAGCAATACGCAACTATGGTACTCTGCTCTTCTCAGTACGATGCTATTCTGCGGCACATCTTCAGTGTCATGCTGGGAATTTAGGCTCAATTGCACAAAGTGAGTTTTACCCTCATCTAAAAGGTGGACACTTTGAGAACACTCGACGTAATTTGTTGTTTTCCATAATTTTGTCCGCAAGTCCCACGACATTTTTCTTCCAATTCCACGACATTTTTCTTTCAGAATTTAATAGCTTAATGAGAGCTCTCAATCTCTCACTCCTTTTCCACGGAGGCGAAATCATTTCAATATGAATCATATGATGTGTATAATATGGTGGAACAGTATGAAAGAGGAAAAGTTCGATAGACCAATTATTCAAAGGATCTTGTCACTGTTGACTTGTTGAGTGGACTGAAGAATAATCGCCCCAATGATGTGTGGTGCATAACGCCGACATCGTTCGTTGGAGGGCCAGAACTCTCAAGAGCAATGAGTTTGAAGCATCGCAGCAGGGAGAGGAAAGCGGGTTCAGGGGCTTGATTCACAACGAAATGTCGCACCATCAAAAATGCCAATCTCCCTCTCAACAGAAGTTTACTTTTGGTTTGGATTTGCGAGTACGTATAGATCTACCACAGGTCATAATAGGCGTGGCCAAACAAAATGGCAAGTCGCAGACCCGTTTTTTATCTGGCTGTGGGCCCTTTTTCCACGTTTTTGGAATCGCAGGTGCCTTTGTTTTTGTTTCCGACATCTGAATTCCACTTTCAACGACTTTCCTGATTTCAATTGCCGAACAAGTCCCAGAACTCTTTCATCGCAAATTCCAAAAACAATTAATAACGCTTGCTGCATACATGACAGAAATTTGAGAATGAGACATAAAGTTCGACCAGGGTCCAGGAGTTGGATGAGTTCGCCGATTCCTCACAACAATAATTGGACTTTGGCAAACAGAATTTGCCAATCAATAAAACTCACGGCAGAGCATTGAAACGTGTGACCCACTTTCGATGGATTCAATCATGGACGTGAACAGTCAACTAAAATTGCAAATATTTGGCAGCAGAAGACCGTTATCCGCGCGGTTTCGACCGTTAACTGCGGAAAATGTGCGTGATGTTGCCTCTTTTCGACACGAATCCGTGTTTGTTTGTTTGGTGATCTTTGTTTCTCAAAACTGCTCATTTCACCAAGTATAGGTATAGGTATGTTTCGCGTGCATGCACCAAACTGCGCCTTTCAACAGCTTCTGGCAAAAATTGAACAAACCAATTGCTTTTTGTTCCGGATTTTGCGCTGGGCGGTATCTCAAAAGGACTGACAAAGAACCTACACCAAGTCTATACACAATTCGCAAAATTCCAAACTGAGATTCATCAGCGAGATAGCCCGAATCGCCGCCCCCAATATTTCATCGCCCGTTATGGGATTTCAATCGTAACCTTTACCGTTAATTTAGGCTCACGTTTCCAGTCAAATTTTCAGGTTTCCGTCAAATTTTCAGGTCCAGTTGGATGTCAAGGATATTTCAACCTTTTGGAAGGACTTTTCAAATTGTCCAGCCTCCGAGTTCATCACCAAAAGAACATAAATTCTTTATCATCCTCCGAGTTCATCGTAAAAACATTTTGGAAGGACTTTTCAAATTGTCCAGCCTCCGAGTTCATCGTAAAAAACATTAAATTCTTTATCATCCTCCGAGTTCATCGTAAAAAACATTAAATTCTTTATCTCAAAATTCGTATTCATGAACGTGTGCCTCAAATCTTAAATATCAGAGTTTGCTTTCTCCTGATGCTCAACCACATGCAGTTTTAAGCACACAACACTCAACACTGACTTTTCAACTGCAGTCTAAATACTGATCATCCTTATTGTCGATTGGCTGCGAGTTATTCCTAATGGGGTGCAGTCATCGGTCCGGGTAAGGGTAGGCCAAAAGGCTTGCCATAGGAAAAATGTAAATTTGCTGTTTTTGTCAAATTTTGTGATCTGAAACCCTTTCTTGCTCTAACCACGGATGTCTAGACTTAATCGGAACAACATGTGCATATTCAGGGATGCCCAAAGCCTTTGGCCACTTCGAAAAATTAAATTATCTGTTTTTATGATATTTCGTGATTTTTGACTTTTTCAAGCTCCCACGACGGAAGTCACCACTTTATTCGATGCAAAAATTTCCGATTAAAGTCTTGACATCCGTGGTTAGATCGAGCTAGAAAAAATTTCAGATCACAAAATATAAAAACAGAAAATTTACGTTTTTCCTGTGGTCAAAGACTTTTGGGCTACCCTGTATGTATAAGAAATGCTTATACTGATTT
>JASGXE010006106.1:0-29779 GCA_030068105.1 Sinentomon sp. SZTP_YWyxl | reverse complement strand
AAACATGACCCGTTTAATGAGACCCAATTGCATGGAAAATCCAGTGGAAAATCCGCCAAATTGGATATTTATCTAGGTTGTTGCAACTGGATTTCAAACGCTTCACTTGTGCAAATTTACAATTGCACGCATGGCCTAGCGCGACTCAAATAATTCGGATACCGTTGCTTGACAACAGTTTTTTTTATCAAATCCGCAGATACGAGTAGGCTACCGAATTCTTGATATCAACCGATCTCAATTAATTTCTATGCTTGCCCGATTGCGTATAACAACAAAAGGAAATTTGGGCGCACACTGAAAAGAACAGACCTTAATTCAAAAATTTCAAATGTTTACTTTTCGCCCAATTTGCACCGGTGAAAATATATGAATTGTTTACCTAGCATTTTTGGTTCCTTCGAATTCCATATAAAAAGGTTGGAAACAACTGGAAGATTCGTCAAATTCTCCCGATCGGATTTGGCTCCACAAACATCCTTTGACCCGACATCGGCACTTCCTCGGTCGCCTTCAAAATGAAGTTAACCCTTCTATTCATCTTCCTGGCCGGACTGGTCGCAATTTCTTCGTCGGCGCCTCAATCAGTGCCACGGATCCCCACCAGCCTCGGAGACCTGACAAATCAAGTCCAGCAGGCTGGCAACAATTTCCGTCGCCAGGCAAACAGAGTGCAGAACGCCGCTCAGAACGCCGCCCAAGGAGTTGCTGCACCGTTTTTGGCTCCAGTGAAGAAGGCCATCAAAGAACTCAGGAAGAGCAACCCAGGACTGTTTCCGAAGGGTGACCCATCTAAGTGGACCAACAAGCAGCGTAAGGCGATCACTGATGCCGTCAAGAAGAAGCTTGGTAAAAACGTCCCGTTCACAGGATTGCTGAGCCCTGCACTTCTGGCCGGCTGATTGAACATGATGATTGTCACCTGAATTAGTCTACACTCTGTACCTTCAAGTAAGATTTGCAACGCTTAACGAAAAATTTAAATTGATTGATGAAGCAAAAAAACGGCCACCAAAATCTTTTGCCCTCATCTTAAAAAATCCAAACGCCAAAGGCAAAATTATCCTCTCAACATTCAATTCACCTCAGTATATAATCCTCATTTTATACCCACAAATTAATAAAGAAAAAAGAAAAAAATGTAAATTAACGTTTTTTTAATTCAAAAATGTTAATTATGTGAATATACGTACACGTAATTTTAAATTCAAATCAGTGCTCATTTTTTATATCGGAGAAATGGGCATTTATCGAACAAAATATTTATCGATTGCCTAAATATTTCTCGAAAGAAAAATGCATTGCGATTTTTGATTAGTGGCATTAAATATAGACAAGTAAAAAAAGAGGTATCTCCCTGTTTGCCTTCAATATTTGGGTTAGTGGGGGAGACCTCCCATTTGCTATGCGGAGGATGTTCATGATCTTCAATTATTTTTGTGCGGGAATTGTATATTTTTCTGATTTGCTCGTTGATGGACCTGAATGTGTCTCCATGCGCATGTTGACGAACAGGACTCTACAGGGAAATGACAGTGAAAACTATACGCGAGAGCTCGATCGGTATGAATTTGCTTCTTTATCGCTTATCATTTGTATAGCATTCGTCGATTATCCGAATTTCACATCAATGACCTATTATTTTTTTGCCAATAGCCGCAGCCAGCCCCAAAAGTGGTGCACGGTGTTGAAAAAGTTCGAAATTGACGCCAAAAAGGGCCGTTTGTCTCCTGTGGAAGTAATTTTCAAATTGCCCCTCTTGCATGCTGCTCCTTACAAAAATACATTCGGTTGCTGAGTTTTTGTGGGCTGATGGCTAATGCGATCGATTCGATCGGCCATTCAATTCGTCTCCCTTTCCTAACCACAAATACGCTACTTGTCCAACTTGAACAAGTAGCGTATTATGAGCTGGCCTCCGTCGTTCTGGAAAACGATGGTGTTCCAATTCAGTGCGGGTCGTCCTTCGTCGTCCACTTGCTCGGCCACTGCCAAATCGATTGCTATGGAAACACTTGTCTTTCCAGGAGCTGTTGATACAGCTGGCCGATTAAATTCCCCTCGATGAAAAATGGTCTGTGGCCTCGTCTGTGAAACATCTCCTCTCAACTGGACCAGGAAGACGTCTGATGGAGTTTGCCATTTTCTCACAAAAATCAGCTCTTCTAGTTCTAACCAGACTTTAGTTCATGGACTAACGGTACGGGTATCTTCCGGGGACGGATCTTCCTTTTCTTAAGGATTTCTGTGACGTAGGATCTGGCGAGACTTAGGTTCCGGCAGCGTTATTTTAAATCGTCACACGTTATCGGAATCGTGCAAACTGAAAAAGAAATAAAATAAAGCTACCTAGGCCATCCTAACCTTCCTAAATTAATCTAACCTGCCCTAAACTTGCCCAACCTAACCTTATTAACATTTTTCCTTGTTCAGATGGTTTTTGCCCATACGTTTTGCGTCTCGGGACTTTTACATTGGGTTCGATGGAAAAATCCCAATCCCGTGTGATCATTTAAAAATAGCCTTCCAGCTTAGTTCGCTTGCGGTCTGTAGGTATTGCTTGTCTTTCCACTTGGGCAATGATGGCACCTTCGTTCATATTCACCTTCTCTCTGTGTGCATCGTGGCCTTCGACGGATATTCTGGACAGAGCCATGTTGACTTCAATTTTGCAATGAGGTCACAGACTATGCGCAATGCGTCAAGGTTCTGGTCGTTCCGAATGCTGAAAGGTGAAACAGGCGGCACGTTTGGCGCAGGCTGTAATCGGCCTTGGACACAAAAACACCAGCTCAATGCGCCTATCTCATTCTTCCGCGAGCGCAAATTGCATGGCCTGAGAAAAAAAACGAACGGTCAATGGCTGAAAGAGCAGACAGATTAAAAGGAAAAATACGAGCAAATTCATACCGAACGCGCTCTCGCGTATAGTTTTCACCGGAATTTCCCTGTATGTGTGGCGGTCGAATTGAAAGTGGCGACCGAATCGATGTACTCCTCATTCCACTTGAAGATATGAGCCAAGAATGCTCCCAAGTGTGCTCAGAGTGAATTCAGAATTCTTTCAACAATGAAAACTCGGTCGAAAACTTCATTCTCGGCATAGAAATTAAAGTTTTTCCGTGTATTTAAATGGAAGAGTGTGAAGCATTCTCAGTCATATCTTCAAGTGGAATGAGCTGTAGTTCACCCATGAAAAATTGAAACTGCATGTTCAGATTTTAGCAAAAATCCATGCTGATGTAGAAATTAAAGATCCTTTTTTGTAACCGAGGTCAAAATCTGACACTTCTAGAAACTTTGTTGAAATCTGGCGCTTTAATTTCTACCGCCTGCATAAGTGTAAAAAGTAGAAAAAAGTTTCGGAGGCATCAGTAAAATGGGAAAAACACAAATTTTATTCCGTGGTCATTTTCACAGAAAAATTTCATCCACTAAGGTCAAAAAGTGTCTATGTTTAATACATTAAAACATCTGCAATCCTTATTGTGTTTGGAGAAATCAAAAGAACATTTCCCGTTTATGGAACTCGCGCTGTGATTGCATTTCTTATCGCATCGTACATGTCAGAGCGCAATTGTGGTCAGCCAGAGGGTGCGGACGTACCTATCCGAAAGGCGCCTGCAGAAAACAGGTTTGCCTCGCATTGACAAGACTGCTAACTCTTGCATATCACATTTGCGCTTCGCCATTTTATTATTCTTGCAGATCGCTTTTGATTTCGTCGATTGCAAATCCGTCTAGAGAATGTTGTCGAGGTCGAGGTCGATTGCTTGCCGTGGATTCTCTATTTTAGATGCCTGCTGACAGAGATCCTATTTTTTTGTGCGCTTTTAAAATATAATTTTCTGCTTTATCAGCTATAAGGGCATGTGTTGTGTTTGATTTACCTATAAATGGAATTGCTCTCTCCACAATGGCCCTACCATCAATCAAAATACCACACCTTACACCGTCACAGAGGGCCAAAATTTGAGTGTTCACCCATTGATTGCATTGATTTTTCAAATGGGAGTCGGGCACCCGGTTCCCTCCTCTCAAAGTGTTTAGCAGTGAATAAGCCTCCAATACACTCTAAACCTGAGGTTTCCGGGGTGTATTTACCGGAACATCTGAAGTGTTCTGGATCACCATTTTCTTGTCACAAATTTGGAACAGATAAGCGATTTGGAACACACGGGGTGTTCGAAATTTATGACAGGAAAATGGTGTTCCAAGAACACGTCAAATGCTCCAAAAGGTGTTCCGAAAAGATCACCTCCATACACGCGTACGGATGTTAAAAATGGTGTTCCATACCGAAACCCAAGGTTTAGAGTGTAGGAGGGTATAGCAGACTATCGTCCGAAGATGCCCATGGCCAGCACAATCAATCTCGTTTGCCTCTCTGGCCGTCGACAGATCTGCTCACCTTGTAATTCAAAGCCAGAATCGGGCACTCCTACACTCTAGATCACGTACTGAAAAATTATCTTAAAATAAGACAGCAGATATCTGAAACACTGATGTAATATCTTAGTTTAAGACAAGAACGAATTATTAAGATAAAAAAGCGTCTGAAAATATTTAAGATAGGTGAAAATGTTTAATCCTGTCTTAAAATTTTCTCTTAATATAGATTTGGAATCTTAAATTAAGATAATTCATGCGAATTTAAGATTTTCAGACAGTTTTTGCCTTGTTTGCACCGTCTGAATTTAAGACAGTTTCTTGCGCTGTCTTAATTTAAGGCAACTGCTGTACTATCTTAATTTAAGACAGCGACGTGCCGTCTTAAATTATGGGAAGTGAGGGCGAAAATGTTAGAAAACAGAAAATTGGAAATGATATGAGGAAACATAACAGTTGTATTCAATAAAAAATCACATTTAAAAATTTACTGTTAAAAGCAAATTTCTCCTAATTTCCATCCTGACCTTTGACCAGCACCAAAATTCCCCAACACTCAACGTTTTCTGTTCTGATAAAATTTGTGATGTTAAATAGGCCTTCCTTAATTTCAGATTTAGTGTTGTAGTCTTAATGTGTTCTGATTGTTACTCTTGAATGTTTAAAGAGCTGTAATAATTGTTCCTGTTCATGTAACTGTGATGTCAATTGTATCTTAAGTGAGTGCAAGAATTCAGTCTACTTCATGGTTGGCTGAACCTTTTTTCATTCTTGTCTGAAAAACCTGAGTCATTTCAGGAATATACCTTTTCGTCACAAAGTGCATCTGAATCCAGATTTAAGATGCACTGTATCTTAAATTAAGATTTAAGACAGTTTTGCTGTCTGAATTCCTCTCTGATTTCAGACAGTAAGATGCCTTTTAATCTTAAAATGTGTCTGAAATTCAGTCCTGTCTGAAAGTAAGTCATGGAGAGGTATCTTAAATGTCCTCCAAATATCTGAATTAAGTCATATCTTAAAATAAGTCATGGGGGGTTATCTGAAAAGTGTCCCCCTCTTAAATGGGAGAAAAGTGACTTACTTTAAGACATTTTGAATTAGAGTGTATGGACTGAATAAAGGCTGAACAGGCAAGGGTCTGAACACGCTGAAAAGATAAGAAATGAAGCAATCTTTTTGGTTGAACTATTCAATCGGCAGGTAGGATCGGCGGGATCTCAGGAAGTTGCTTGACAACAACCACATATAGGCAGACACCAGCCAGTAGGTTGTGAGCAAGCAATTTGCAGTGTGGCACGGGGATTATATCAGTTTGATTAGCTTTTATAAAGAAATTACGGAAAACAGTAAATCACATCCCGCGGAAGTAACGAAATATAAACTATGATTGTAAAGTCAGTAGGTATGTAAAGTTCTGTCTGTGAATGAATGGACTCTCTTTAGTTTTATTTTCAGTCTGCATTGAAATTTCAAAAAAAAAAAGTGTACGGTTTGCATCAACGCATAAACTGGTCTTATGTTTTTATTATTTGTGCTTGCAATATCGATTAGCTCATAATTATGACCAACAACAGGTGTTCTGTTGTTTTGATTTTATATACGTTGAACAATGAACAAGAGCGAAATGCTTTTGGCCTTTGGTTTCAGCAACTGAAAGCTCATCGCTAGCTGACGACGATTTTGCTGATAACAGAATTAAGCAATCAGCTGCATGCTGGCTACACACGCTTCGGATATTCGAACACCGACCCGGTCAGAGGGAGTACATAAATTGGCTGCCTGAACTTTACTCACAGGTATCCGATTAGAACACATTGACATATAACTCATTAGTTTTGTGCTGGCCAAGCTAATCTATGCGTTCGGCACTCGGAAACGTCAACGAAAGCCTGCAGCGTCCTCAGGGAATGTTTTCAACATGCGTCCCATCAGCACAGTCGCAGAGGCGAACAATTCGAACATACGAGTTACCAAAATGAGGACGCAGCTTTTCGGAACACCCTGTACATGCCGAGTGCAAACCGCGTAATTTAACCAGGCGATCACAATTGCGTTGGCTTGACCAGCACAAAAACGACAAATTACGCCAAGATGACTGAGCAAATGGGTGGGTGATTGTCCACGGCTGCTTTTTGTTTACCGTGAAATTTCACTGGGTTTGATTTTCCAATACTGATGCCGTGGAATGATTAAAAAATTCAAGCAACGAGGAATAACGTCAACAATGCGGTGGCAATTCGATTCCCCCAAAAACAGAGCCCAATAACGACAACAAACTTTTCCTTTCAGAATTTTTTTTACACCCTGAATTCTGCAACAATTCCGGGATGGCACTCACTGAAATTAAACTCGGACAAAATAGCAGCAACATACCGCAGTCTATCGGTGCCACGAACCAACACACAGGAACGAACCGTCTCTATACGAACATAGAGTATACCTACTCAAAAACGACAAAAAGTATTTCCGATCTGAAATACTCGCATAGCTTTTCCATATGTTGGAAACAAGCTCCCAAGGGTGGCAAGCTAGTTCGTGGCATATCGTGGATATTGCGACATAATTCCACAAAAACAGAAATTTCTGCTCCATGCCGGAGGTGACACATATTCCGATGCCCTCAAGCGAATTCATGATGTCGTCTCGTTGCCTAGAGGAGTAAAATATTTATCAGACATCATTTCTCTGACGTCGAACGCTTTTCCACCGATGATTTTCTGGAGAACTGCCTGTCTGTAAACGGGACTTTTTCCAACCGGCAAGAAACGACTGCGGTCTTTGGTGAGATCTAGTATGTTCAATACCGCTCGATGCGTGATAAAACCAAGGTACAGTCACAGAAGCAATAATGACCCCTTAAATGCAAGTAGGTGCAGGTCATGGGAGTCGTTATTGCCTAGCTGCGGCATGTATAGTGGCGGCGGAATTAATGTACCCACACATATGTTTTTCCCATTTAACTGTTGTCTCCGAAACTTTTTTTCTTTCTTTATATTCTTGTGCAGGCGGTAGAAATGAAAGCGCCAGATTTCAACAAAGCGTTCCAGAGGTGTCAGATTTTGACATCGGCTGCAAAAGAGGATCTTTAATTTCTGCAGCACAGAATTTTTTTTGCCAAAATCTGAACTGTTGCAATTTTTACATGTATGAGTACATTAATTCCACCTCCGCCATACATCCCCCTGAGAGAATGCCTGCAGCCATGGCCAGTCACGGCACATCCATGATACCAGGCATGTGCAGTCACAAAAACAATACTGACTCCCATGATCCAATGCAGGTAAGGGAGTCATTTTTGTTTCTATGACTGTGCACGATTTCGTGAAAGTACAGTGGTAATTCCTGCTTATTGTTGCAAGTTTTATTATCGCGTCTTGAGTGACTATTTCTGGATATTTCGATCAAGACAGCGTTCTTCCACTGAATATGAATCTGAGGAATCGGTGCGACACTGAGACTCTACGGATATCGACGAGATGATCATGCACTTTCGAAAGTACTCAGCTTCTGTGAGTACTTCAACAAAAGTGACAAGTAAAAAAATAGTGTTAGGTACAAAGAATCTATCATAACCATTTTATTTATTGCAACTATTGGTCATGTTTCCGGAGATCGATGCCCTTTAATTGTGGATGACCTACCACAAAGTAATGTCGTCAGCATATAGACTTAACTTTCCTCTGAGCCCTTCAGTGAGGTCATCCATGTGTTTTAGGAATAGCAAAAGACCAAGGGCACTACCCTGAGGTATACCGATATTTATGCACACATATTCCGAAGAAATTGAATTATCGCATTTAATTTTTGATGAACGGCCATCCAGATGGGAGTGGATCAGCATGCATAGCATTGGTGGGACACCCGAAGCTTTGAGTTTGTGCACTATAACAGGGTGGCGTTGAACTGAGTCAAATGCTTTTTTAAAATCTATAAAAATTGCATGCATTGATGCAATCTGGTCGACTTTTGATAGCTGCATCAAAGATGAACTCGAGCAATTTAGTCTCAAAAGGCATGCTTTGACGAAAGCCATGCTGTTTATGGAAAAGAAATTTGCCTTTTCAAGATATCCTTGCAGGATATGAACGAGGATACAAGAAAAAACTCATGCATGGCAATCTGAACGGATGACGGTCGGTCTGAATTATTGTTGCATGGATTGCAGAAAGGTGGTTTTTCGGTGTGGGTATACAAAAAACTAATTTTCAACTGTGATTGATGTTGTGAGAGACAAGTATTTTTGGAAACACAACATCAAAAATAAGGCACCAATGGCTTATTTTGCAACTTTATTTGATTATAGGATGGTTATATGTTGTGGTTTTTCAAAAGAAGATCACATCACAGCCAAACTTTTTTGTCGCCCATATGCATTTGATTTGTCGACAAATCGCGAAGAGAATAATTACAAACGTTGGGATTATGGCAGTGTCCAACTCCAATACGGGTGACAAGGAATGAACCCAAGGATCTTTCCGAATACTATAACGTGGTGGGCTAACTTAGCAGCAACGGGCGCTCAGGGACCGGTGACTGGGGCAGAACGAACTGAGGCAGAATTGGACTGAGGCAGAATTTTTGCATTTTTGGAGGCTGATTTTTTTCATTTCTGCGGGTTAGGTTAGGTCAGGTTAGGTTAGGTTAAGTTAGGACAGGTGTAAGCAACAACATCCATGCAAAAACTCCCTCCAAAACTTCCTCCTTTGTCCAATTCTACCTCAGTCCAATTCTGCCTCAGTCCACTTCTGTCTCAGTCCGTTCTATCCCAGTCCCCCGATCCGGCGCTCATCAGGTTATTTCTGCGCACAGTGCCCAATGCTCTGAAACAAGTTAGTGTCTGGCCGACTCAAGACAAGAAAATGAGAGAATATGAGCGAGCATACACGCCAAAAATCCACACACATGCACACACATGTTTACATCCCTGCGTGGTTAAAGCAGAAACCGCCAATGCAAATAGAAGGCAGGCTTAATGGAGTGTCAACGCGAATGACAGATCGGTTTTTTGACAAGTGCAAGATTAAGAGCGCTGTTTTTCTTTTGCGAAACAGGGCGCTTGCAAAAAGCTGCGAAATGGTGAACATGGATCTTTGTTGGGTGAAAGCATTTTGCATCAACGAACTACCCTATCCAACAGTTCGAATTTTGATGGAAACCTACAGTTCGCACGGGAATAATCGCTTTTCCTGCAAAATGATCCAAGAATATCGGAGCATCTGACGTGAAATGAAATGCAGCAGTTTGATGGGCGAGGTGACCATCGAAAAAAAGACCGCGGTGTCCAGAGAAATTGTGAATCCAGTTTAAAATTGCACCGGTTCAGCAACCAATTTTCGATGTTGTACGATTGCTCGAAGAAGCCAAAGTAGGATTGATTCAGAAATGAAAATTATGGCTTGCAAACAATGTCGGAATTTTCAAAAAAGAACGGAAAAAGTTTCAAAATAATTCCGAGCCTCACCTCATACGAGCCTCACCTCATACTCGTATGACCCCCGTGACGCAGTGGTTAGCGTGTCTGACTCGTGGTCTGAAAGTCGCGGGTTCGATTCCCAGCCAGGTCACAAGGATTTGCCGTGGCACTTGTGTGTGCATCCTCTCTCGGTGAGGCACGGTAAATGAGATCGGAAAAACAGACTCAAGTGGCCAGTCTGTTAGTCCTTCGGATGGGACTTTAAGAAAGAGGTCCGGTGCGCAGCATCACACTGAGCACGTTAAAGAATACCTCGTTCCAGGTTCAAGACTTCGCAGGTTACACAACAGAGAAGCCACATATCACAAGACACACGTCTCCGCTCGGCAGAGCATATTCGGTTCGGGAAATCCTGTGGGTTGGCGTAAAACTGATCCGAGTCCTTTCAGTTGAATGCAGAGCTGAGTTAGGCTACGATCATGGGGCATTGTTCTCCTTGCCAGCCAAAGTTGAGCAACAAGGTTTAAGCCGAGCCACCGGCCTCTCAGCTCAGAATGGCAACGATGACTCCGTTTCTGCTTATTCCGGCAGTGCACTCGCAGCAATACCTTTGAAATGATGGATTACCTTACATACCTACATAGAAACATTTTTTGCAGATATGTACCTACAAATCTTGTTCCACGTGGCACAACACAAACTAGAAATAAAAATAAAATGGGGAAAGTAAAATGAAGATGGCACGATCCGAACATCTATGTTCCTTTTGTTAGCTATCATCACATGCATTGTGCCCAGAAGGGCTCCATCAATGGGATCGAGTTGCAGTTAATCACTGTTGCTGGATCTCTCTCCCCTCTCCCACTCTCTCCGTCTCTCCCGTTTCCCTCTCTCCATTTGGTTTCACCTGTCTTTGTTGCTGACATAAAACGACATATACACTCCTCATCAAAAGTCTTCGAACATAGGAGTTCATTAAAAACTCAGGCGTCATTTTGAATCAATTGCAGCATGCGCAGCAAAAACGTCATAACACTCGTGTGAGGCGTGAAGTTGCACCAAGCCCTGTTGAAATTACATGGCCCCTGTGTTCACCTGTACTTTCAAATATCGCCTTTCGAGGACTTTCGATAAGCTCCGCATGGAAACAATGGAAAAGGAGTGGCGTTGTGCATAGAATTAAAAGTTTCCCGAAATAAATCTATCCAGAAAACTGGCATCTGAATTGAGTTGCACATGAGATTGACACACATACGAATAGGAGAACAATCCCGAAAATCTCTCTGTAATGCTTTTATGTCGCACCCATTTTGAAGCACCTTTTTGCATTTGATCCAAGTGTTGGAAACTTAAAGCCGCAGATGTGTGACGGCCGGTAGTATACGTGCAACTGTACAGAACGAATAGGAATTTACCGGTCATTTATGAAATTGTTTTTTTTCGCTTTTGCCACTGCCAGTTCGGAATATAACTCGGTCGAAAATCTGATATGAGTTCGGCAATCAGACAGTCACTGCAATAAGGTACTGGGTGCACCACATTTAGATGGAATAATCGTCCTGCCCGATTCGGTGTTTCGGTGGCTCAAAATGTGCTCCATCTGCAGGTACACAATCGTGGACACGCTGGTCCCGTTCTTGTAATACATTGCTGATCATGGCAGGCGTGATGGCATTTGAGATCCTCAAAATGGCCGCCCATTCTTCAAAGTTGTTTGCACGAGCCGGATATGTACACGTTTGATTTCAGGTGTCCCCATATGGAGACAGGTCTGGTGACCGCGGAGGCCACGACATCGGCCCTACACGGCTAATCTACCTTCCTGGAAGTTGCTCATTAAGGTGTAGTTGCAGGCGAAGACACTGAAGTGGGCAGGTGCGCCACCATGTTGAAGGAAGCAATAATTGGCTATTATCTGGTGGTGCCCTCTTCGGAACATTCCTCTGAAGTAATTGCATGTACCTTTCTCCATTGAGGTTCGCCTTCAAGAAAAAACGGGCCGATGTCCGAGTCGTTTAAAATTGCAGCCCAAACATTAATTTTCTGGATATGCTAGGTGTGGCTTTCCTAAAACTAGTGTGAATTAGTACTGAACCAAAACCTGTGCCAAGAACACGTTCAACCATAGGCAAGCAAGCAACCGGCACACCATGTATGCGACCTGGCGAACGTTGCAACGAACGCAATGGCGGCGGGCGCGATAATTCAGAAATTCCGAACAAGGCAGCCCGCCTTCGCTTTCGGGTCAAACGCCGGCACGAGAAGCGGTCAACAGGTTGCAATCAACCGCGAAGCATGCCGCAATTCATACACACATTTCGCTTCACATTACAGTCTCGAAGGCGCTGCCTGCGAATGAATGGCAAAAAAATCCAGTTGAAACCTTACGATCAAGCCTGGTGGACATCTGAAGTGTTAATTTTTATTTATTCTGTATAACACAATACGTGCACGGTATACATCTCGGTGAAACTCAATCGCACGCAAGGCTCATCGACAATATGCAGAATTTGCAATGCAAATGTAGTTCGAAAATATTGTACGAAATATTGTTCAGTTCATAAACTTTGTTGCTGCTCAGTCTGCCGGAGAAAAGTTATTTCTCAAAAACTCATCCATTTTCGCAAATTCTCATGTGAGAGGCAGTAAATTTTCCGCGAAATGTTCCGAATTCAGCGTTGAAAACAAATTCAGAACTTTTTGACGTTGTTGTATCTGTTGCTGTAGACATTCGGAAAGTATCTTATCATACGAGTAAAGCCAACAATAAGATAAAATAACACGAATAGTATAATAATAACAAAAATTCAAAATATTACAAAAATAATACTCCAACAATAACAGCGATATAACAAAGTTCCGCGTTATTTTTGCAACTTTTTTTTTTCCTGCCAGTCGTCGACGCCTTGTATAGTGCGAATTCACCGACGATATAAAATGGCACCGAGATGGGTTTTATCCGTATGTGTGATGTTACTGACAAGCAAATCCACGTGATGAAATCTGAAGACATGGGCTACATCTGATATAGATGAGCCTGGCTCAAAGCCCATGCCATGGTTCTAGGGTCCATGGCCCATGCATCTTTTATGGTACAGACAGATGCCCAAAGAAACAATTGTTTGCCACGCTGGTACATTTACTCCTTCCATGTAATGTCAAGGTTTGCAGCTCTATCCAGGGTGGTCCTATATTACTGGGAACAACCAGTGGAACGTGTTCCACATGCCCAGAGGAATCAAACATGTTCCGTGACAAAATTCGCTACGACCCCCATTTCGGAGATATGCCCCCTCAACGTTCCCAAATTGAGCCCTTTTTGTGCGAAACAAGATGCATGATGTTTGCTTTGCACTATTTGAATAAGTTGGAGTTTCAGCTATCAGCTAATATTTAGCTGTTGGCATCCCTGCAGGGTACCCATTTATTTTTATGCAAAAATCGTTCGCTATTTCAAGCTTTAATTATTTCTAGTGTAAGCAGTTACACCTCAGCGAGTGCAGGCCAGTCCTCGACATCACAACACCAAAGTTATGCTTATTAAAGAGTTTTTTTCAGTTTCCCATTGACTGTTAAATTCTTGAACCATTTTCGCATGTTTTCTTTCACCTCCCTCATGCAGGCTTTGTCATCTTTGAACACATTTGATTGGAGGAAACCCCGGAAATAAAATAAATTCAGGAAATGGCCGCACATCAGAGCCGAGTGTCAGATCCGGTTGTTTTTTTTTCTTTTTTTTCGTGGGTTGGCGATGTTGTTTTTTTGCCACTTGTGGTGGCGAATTTGCCACTGAATTTTTTATTTTGTGTAATGAAAATCAATATTAATATTTTTTTATTTCTTCTTTTATTCTGTCCCTTTATCATTATGTTTCATCATGTCAAATTTTCGCCCTCTTTCTCTGCATATTTTTTTTCTCCACCAAACATTAGTATTTGTAGAGCAAATATTGATTGATTGATTGAATTCGAAATTGAAAAATTGAAAGATTTGAGATATTAAACAGACAAAATCTGTCCATTCTGACGTGGCTTTGGACGGCAACATTTTCTGAATTGGTCGGTAATCTCCTTACTTATTGGATGTTGATCTTGCGAACTCTCAATGCATACGGGCCTGGCCCGTATGCATTGAGAGTTCGCAAGATCAACATCCAATAAGTAAGGAGATTACCGACCAATTCAGAAAATGTTGCCGTCCAAAGCCACGTCAGAATGGACAGATTTTTTCATCAGACTTTTTCAGATCGTCTGTCCAAAACAGATTTGCAGAGGCAACAACGGGCAGTGGCCAATGATCCAATGCTCTCCTTTGCACATTGTTGCAAGTGACAATCTGTTTTAGACAGACGATCTAAAAAAGTCTGATGCAAAAAATCTGTCCATTCTGACGCAACGTCATAATGGACAGATTTTTTTAGATTAAGAAAAGTATCACATGAGGTCTCACAGTCAACGGTGTTGGATCACATAGCTGTCGAATTCCCAGCTTCAACTGCGTCATCTGTACCGCCTCGGGTGATGCCCCCTTGCCTTTTCTATTAGGCAGGAACTGAAAACAAAGGGAAGCACTTTCCATGAAAAAGTTAGTTTTCATCAGCTTTTCTTTGAAGATTTTTCTTTTCTTTGCCCTCTTCTTCTGAAATTTTAAACCCTCTTGCGGAAATAAAGCAAGAAATAAATAGTCAAACAAGAGGCCATGCAGATATTAAAAACAGGGAGCCATCTCATAAAACATGTTCGGTCCAGAAATTGAAAACCGAAAAGGAAGAGAAAAACACACGTTGAGTTCTATTTGCAGCTATACGAGTGTGCTCGTATAGTGGCGAAGGAATTACCATTCCATACATGTAAAAACTGGGACTGTTTAGATTTCAGAAAAAATCCACGCTGTAGAAATTGAAGATCCTCTTTTGTAGGTACCCGAGGTCAAAATCTGACAGCTAAAGAAAGCTTGGTTGAAATCTGTTGCTTTAATATCCATCACGTCGACAAAAGTAACATAAAGAAAAAGGTTCTGGATAGGCAACATTTAAATGGGAAAAACGCACATGAGATCTGTCTGGGTGCTGGTGGATTTTTGTCATTTTTCGCTGAACCAGTGGTCATACCTATAGCGGCGGAATTGATGCCCTCGTAATCATACATATGTTTTTTCTCGTTCAACTGCTGTGTCCGAAACTTTTTTCTTCTTTTTACTCTTGTGCAGACGGTAGAAATTAAGGCGCCAGATTTCAACAGAGCTTTATGGAGCTCTGAGATTTTGACCTCGGTTATCAAGCAGGATCTTTAATTTCCACAGCATTGAATTTTTGCTAAAATCTGAACAGTGCTCTTTACATCTTTACATGTGTGAGTACATTAATTCCGCCGCACATAATACTTGTTCGTTGGAAGCATGGAGATCAAAAATATTTGAAACTTTTTTCCGCGATGCATTGCCCAAACACAGCACAGATCTTTAAGAAAGATCCAGCCGCATGGCCATACATTTAGGCCACCCTCTCTCATTGGCGGCATAGGGCTACAATCCCCAAGTGTCGATTTTCGTTGGTCATTTTTTCACGGGGGATCCACCACAGCCACTTAAAATGCAACAATGTTGCACAATGCACAAAACAACAATGTTCAATTGTTCCCAAGAATGCAACATTGGGATATTTGTTCGTTTTCGATCCGCCGTATTTTTTATGGAAAACATGCTAAAATTTGTTTTTTGAAGTTGATATTTTTTCATTTCGGGTTAAAACATAACCAGGCAGCGACTCGGTGCTAATGTGCAAAAGCATGTGTGTAATGTAGAATCAGGAATGACTCTGTAGGCATACCCAATCAAAATGGTTCATCCCATCCACCGAAAATGTTGGGGTGATGGGGGATGGTTCTGATTTATGTATGTCTTTTATTTCTGCATTTAAGAATCTTGATCCCATTCTTCATTTCGGATTAAGCAAATATTCTTGACCTCTCACATGGATTTCACAGTGATTGTGGATTCAATATTCCTTTTCTATATTCCTTTTTCATGTTTCACTGCGGACGGGGCAGCAGCACATTTCCTTAATGTCGCTTAGAAATTGCAGTAGATACGAACTGTTGCGGATTCGAATATCAATCATCAAATATTTCGTTAGATTTGGCCAAATCGCCTGTCATAATCCAACCCCTCCCCCCAATTGGCTCAAGTTTTTTTCTGACTGCATTATAAAAGAAGTCCTGTTCCGCTGCCGGACTGCCATCGCCTCAAGTCTGTTCAGCGTCACACCGATCCGGGCTTTGTTTTTTACATCCAACACCCAGGCACAATTTTCTCCTGAATGCTCTTTTTCTAAAAAATCATAGGAGAATGATATTCTCTTGACGTTCCTTAACCATTGTTACCAAAGCGGTCCTGAGACACACCATTCCTCATCGTTCAAAGCTTGCGTGGCTGACGTGGGAGCGATTGCTCATGGGCTTTTTGCAAACATTTTCTTTTCTACTGCGGATTTCATGTTTCAGTGCTTTTCGGTTGTTTCGTTTTAAACCTTTCTGGCTTATTTTGTTTTGTTTTGTTTTTTATTTGTGTTTGACTATGTTCGTTACAACGGAACACTTGAACGGTGTGCTCCCTGGCCCCAAAATTCTTTGGGATATAGTATTGAATTAAAATTAGTTAGAAAATTGTTGCGTTGACATCCCAGCCCGATCGCTCTTGGATGGTTCGGGTTGCGAAATAAAATATCATTGCTCGTTTTTTTTTTCATTGGTTTAACCCGCCATTTTTTCCTGAGTTTGCTGTATCCTGCCGAATTGGCTAACAGAACCAGTTTGGTGTTGAATTTGCCGAGCGAGTTCAACAATGTCCTCATTTTCATATAAACAGAAATTTGGTAAAAATGGTGCCCATATATTTTTGGATTTTGGTCGCCTCTCTCTGTCTCTCTCGTCTCACTTCTCACTCTCTCTCCTCTCTCCATCTCACCCATTCTCTCTCTCTTCTCTCTTCCTCCCTCTCTTTGCGTGACTCTTTTATTTCTTCCCCACCATGATGAAATTATTTCTGCAAATTAAATTTCTTTGGAAACAATTAAAGCGGCGAATCTGTTGCACTGTCGCCGACAAGACCTCATTTTTTTCTCCGTCTCTCCTGGATGGGAACCTACTCAAGTAGGCAAAGAAGGTGAGTCCTATTCTCCTAGTCGAACTGAGCTCTTTAATTTCCGTTGTTGTGGAGGAAGTCAAGTCATGCAGAAACGAAGACTTAAAAGCATATGCTTTTGAACCACCAGCTCCTTAAGAGAAAGGGCATCTGTGAGGACATTCCACGATTGGAATGATTGGAATGCACTGCCATTGCGGATCCACCATACAACTATAAAAGGTTTGAAGGCATTCTTGAAATCTGAATGCATGCGCGACAATATAACATTTGTCCAATTCAAAATATTGTCAAAACACAAGGTGCTGTATTTTTTTTCGTCAATTAATTGTAATTTACATGTTGTTTTGTTTCCTTTTGCCCGCGACCTGAACAACCTTGCATGAATATCATTGGGCCAATGTTTTGCAACACATACAGTGTAGCCCAAAAGTCTTTTAGCCATAGGAAAAATGTAAATTTGCTCTTTTTTCATATTTTGTGTCTTGAAATTTTTTGCAGCTTTAACTATACGGATATCAAGAGTAAAATCAAAAATTTCAGCAACAAATAATGTGATGATATCCGTGATCAGAGACGGAAAAAGTTTCAAATGACAAAATATGAAGAATCGCAAATTGAACTTTTGCTGCGGCCAAAGACATTTGGGCTACCCTGTATAAAGTTGTTGGTGCTATTGTTATTTCACGATATGCTATATTTGCATGAATTGTTAAGGACATAAATAAACAAAATAATTGACATTAGCATGAATGAAATAAATGTTTTAACAAAATGCCGACGCATTCACAATTGGGTTGTGAAATCCTTCATTTCCTGAAAATATTTATACCTATACTTGAACGTAGGCCAAATTCCATCAAGTAATTTATCGTCTAACTTAGTTTCTTCCGAGACTGTAATTGAATCGATTTTTGGAAAAAGGGCACAATTCCATTCATATCGTGTGGTTGTGGGATGACAGGAAAAAGTTTGCCATTTTCCATGGAATGATGCCTATACGTCTCGTATGTACCAAACGCATTGTCCACCTCTTGGCTCTTTTGTCACAGAAAGGTGAATGGAATGCACCAAACAATGCCGATGCAAATTGCAACAAGACTGCATGACCTCGCGACCGCCAAAAAATGGAATTGTGCCCTTTTTCCAAAAATCGATTCAATTCTCCTCAGCTAAAATGTCTCCATTTTAACGAGTGCCACACGAAGAAGATCTATGCAAAAAACTTCCGAAAATGCTTGACTGTGATGGAGAGTAATGCTGCAAAGCTGCTTGTCGATCTTGGTAGGTAACACACAGCAACCAAATTCCTTGTTGTTGTAATTGTTGAATAGTAATTTCGCGCACACACCCTGATATTTCCCTGAACGTGCTCAAGAATTGGTGCGTCAGCTTGGTGAGTATCAATTTCTTTAATCCCTTTCGAAAAGGGCATGAATTTTTGGCTGCTCAAATACATGTTTATAAACCTAAAAAGATTTACCAAGTTTACTCTGTCTATACGTTTGTCTGCGAAGAGTTGCCTGAGGTTACATGACCAGCAAAAAGGAATCGTTTTGAAACAGCGCCACTTTCTTGCATCCAGGAAAAAGAAAACAGAGTGGGAATTCCATGCCTACGAATATAGGAAATTCGCATTCATTTTTTACAAGCGCAAAAGTTCCACTTCTGAAATTTCCAAAATATCCTGGATCAATAAAAATCTCGGAAGACAACCAATCCGCACCACTCTTAGTCATTACCACACATGTCACAAACTCGGTTTCAATTTCGCCGAATGACAGGCAGCAAAGAACCAAAAGAACATATCCAATTGTTTTCAGATGACTCGGAAAAAGGAACTGTCAGACAGAATCAAAGAATCAAGGAGATGACGGATTCAATTACGGATATTGAAAGAATAAACCCGTAAGATGACGGTCTGTGGATGCTGCCTGCTGCCTCTGCCGAAGCCACGCTCCAACGGAAGCGACACTAGCGACGGATATATCAACGAACGCGGATAGAATTGGAAATGATATACAGGGTGTCCCGTAAATCAACCCCCCAAAATACCAGAACAGATTCCTCAGGACCATACAAATCGAAGTTAATCAGTGGAAAAAATTGATCCTACCCCCCGTTACAGAGTTATGCCCCCCCAAAACCTACCAAAATTGACCCTATTGGGATATTCATGGGGGAAGTAAGATTTCACCGTAGAACAGTCAAATTTTCAGGACAAGTTCTGTGCAACGAGTAAAACAAAAAATGTTCAGTGACTAAAAACCGTCCGAGCCTCCAATTCCACGCAGTGCCCCCCCAAAATCCAAAAAAGCCCAATTTGGGGTTGTTTTGGGGAAACCGAGATCTGGAGATTGGGGGTCGTAGTATTAAAGTCAGTTTTCGCAGGAAGATTCCCAAAGATACATGGAACAAAAAATGTTCCGTGGAAAAACGTCCTACAACCCTCCATTTCCACGCAGTCGCCACTCAAATACCGTTAAAAAGCTTCTCGTTCCCAGGGGGTTACGACTGTTACCATGGTAACGCACAATATTACCACGGTAACAGTCGTAACCACCTGGGAACGAGAAGCTTTTTAGCAGGATTTGAGTGGATACTGCGTAGAAATGGAGGGTCGTAGGACTTTTTTCAACTGAAACGTTTTTGTTCCGTGTATCCTTGGGAATCTGCCTGCGAAAAATGGCTTTAATTCTGCTACCCCCATTCCCCATATCTCAGTTTCCCCAAAACAACCCCAAATTGGGCTTTTTTGGATTTTTGGGCGGGCGTTGCGTGGAATTGGAGGCTCGGACGGTTTTTAGTCACTGAACATTTTTTGTTTTACTCGTTGCATAGAACTTGCCCTCAAAATTTGACTGTTCTAGGGTGAAATCTTACTTCCCCCATGAATACCCCAAAAGGATCCATTTTGGTGGGTTTTGGGGGGGCATAACTCAGTAATGGGGGGTCGGATCAATTTTTTCCACAGATTAATTTCGATTGGTATGGTCCTGGAGAATCTATTTTGAAATTTCGGTGGTTGATTTACGGGACACCCTGTATAATATTCGAGAGAAAAACCGCCCCGGAATGTGTCTCCGACTTTATGGAAACATGCCCATGACAGAAAAGTGTTTCCATTTATTTGCTTTTACGAATAGACTAAAGAAATATATTCGTATCAAAGAGTTTGCAGCCATACAGGCATGTTGAATTGGATTCAATGGCGATTCATGATCTTCTCGTATATTCTAACGTCGTGAAACGATTGTTTCTTTGAGGCCTTGCAGTTTATATGTTTACGAACATGCGGTTTGCCTGGTCGGTAAAAATCACAAGTCTAACAATGTATGGCCATTGGCCGGGCTTTCTTCGCGGAAATATGTGGGACTTGGTCATTGCGACGCGTGTATCAATGACAAAATTACCAGTGTTTTACCAACGAATCCACCGAATCCACTGCATCCACCGCATCCACAGCATCCAACGCATTCACCGAATCCAATGCACCCACCGCATCCATCGCATCCACCGGGGTCGCCGGTAAATGGCGACGGTAATTATAAACGAATTTGAGAAAAATTGAATTTTTCTATCTTCTTAGAGATGTACTGGATGAGGTGGTGTCGATCCCGAGATGCGGTGGATGCGGTGGATGCGGTGGATGCGGTGGATGCGGTGGATGCGGTGGATGCGGTGGATGCGGTGGATGCGGTGGATGCGGTGGATGCGGTAGATGCAGTGGATTCGGTGGATTCGTTGGTAAAACACCGGTAATTTTGTCATTGATACACGCGTCGCAATGACCAAGTCCCACATACTTCCGCGAAGAAAGCCCGGCCAACTGAGCCAACGGGGTGTTCCGCATAGTGCATTGTGGGTTACCGCTCTTTTGAATTAGGTGCAAGTTTCGACAATTTCTGCGAAAAAATTGAAAAAAGGTTCTTCTGTCCATGCCACAAGAAGACAGCCCATTAATAAAAATTATCAGAAACTTTCCTCTATAAAAAAGTGTGTTATTGCCAGATTTGCCATTTGGGAAAGTAAGGCATCGTAAATGGTTTCCGGACGTACATTCCATCCAACCACGTGTTAAAATCCCGACCCCCAAAAACCAAAAAAAAAACTTTTGGGGACAATAAATAGGTTAGGTGAGGTTAGGATAGGTTATGATAAGATAGGTTATTTGGTTTAGGTGGGTTATGTTGGGTTGCATTAGCTTTATTCGTATTTTTGACTTTTTACCCGCAAAATCTGCATTCACCGTTCGAAAGAGAAAAGTTGGACCATGTGATGATTCAAAGAGGTGCGTTCTTCCTCCATGAGAGGTTCATGTGCTGTAAGACGAACTCCTGCATTGCATGTCGCGCGAGTTTCGCTACTGCATCTAAAATGGCATGAGCGCAAATCTCACTTGGCTGCAGCTAAACGTGCTTCTTGAATGCTGGCTTTGAACTCTATCTGCGACACTTCCGTTTTCGTTGACTCTACACTCTAAACATGAAGTTCAGGTTGGAACGCCATATTTTAACATGGGCTTAGATATAGGAAGTGTTCCTTTAAGAACATTAATGGAACACGTGGTGTGCTCTTGGAACACACTTAGTGTTCAATTTGGAACACTTACGGTGTTCCAAATCGTTTATGTGTTCCAAATCTGTGACAAAAATTGTTACAGTTTTGGAACACTCAGTGTGTTCCAAGAGCACATCACGTGTTCCATAAATGTTCTTAAAAGAATACTTCCGATCTAAGCCCATGTTAAAATATGGTGTTCCAGCCTGAAATTCGTGTTTAGAGTGTAGCAAAGAAGCATTCGCAGAGGTGCGAGAATCTCATTCGTTTTGAGCCTCAGATGACCCTTTCATGTGCATAAGTGTTCTTTTAACAGCGGTGTTTGCGACGATGAAGGACTTGACTGTGTGGATTCTTGCATTCAAACAGATTGCATTCTCCGTAAAGAAACCGCATGAAACAGTTTCGGAACGAACATTGTAAACGCTCACAGTTCCGAATCCCTCATGCTTTTATGTGGAGAAGTCCAAGTTCGCTGACGCTTTGCTTTCTGCAATGTTGCAACAAAAATGCAATGTTGAAACCCTTTCGGAAAAGGGACGAATCAAAATTTTTCAGGGCAGCTGATATCGGGTTGTTTTTCTTCCAGAAATCACTTTAGCGATACCGCTCGTCTCGGTTCATTAATCCTGAGAGCCAGCCCACGGAGCTCTGCTCAGAAGGTGTCGGAGTATTCGAATAGTGAAAATTCATTCAGTTTCGAGTGAGTTGGATTCGATGCTGCAGCAATCAATCGACCGGTATTTCGGCCCATTTTAAGCGTGAAACGTCGCTCCTTGGAGCCGCTCTGCGGAAGGGGAAAAATTATTCTCCTTTGGAATAAAAGGAAATTCAAAAAGCAGCGCTTGGCTGAAGAAAGTCAAGTCTTGGAGGATAAGACAGGGTGAGCACGTTTGTGTCATTCACAAAGTCCTCTTAACTGCGCAGTTGAATGTGCGAAATTCACAACAGACGCACTTGCTAAAACCCAAAAATTGCTATCTGGTGTTTGACCTTTTTGGCCAATCGAGATGCACATGATTTTGT
Source organism: Sinentomon sp. SZTP_YWyxl (assembly GCA_030068105.1). Taxonomy (NCBI): domain Eukaryota; kingdom Metazoa; phylum Arthropoda; class Protura; order Sinentomata; family Sinentomidae; genus Sinentomon; species Sinentomon sp. SZTP_YWyxl. The sequence goes on along the minus strand of JASGXE010006106.1, from coordinate 7,248 downwards.
CGATCGGAATTGCACAATTCTTTAAAAGATAGTCATGTGTATGAGTGTTAACATGGAACACCATCTCAGGAATGAAGGTTGTCGTTAAGAGCGACCTTTCATCCTTCGGATGGGATGTATGAGGAAGGCCTCGTGTGCAGAATCACGTCAATGTGGATGTCAAAGTAAACACATCCACTGCGGATCTATGAGAGATCGGTGAAGTTGCGACAACTGAGAAGACACATGGACAAAGCCCTCCGCAATACTGTACAGTGCCGGGAAAATTAATGGAACCACACATGCAATTTAAATACAGTTTCGGTAGTCAATGAAATATTTGATTCCACGACTAAAATTTAGCAGCAAAGTTTTTACTTTGTGGTCCAACCAAATGAAGAAGAAAAAAATCGAAAGTGTTTTTTCTTAAATATATGCAATAAAATTCTAGAAATAAAACTTGTGAAACAGATGTCACAACATGTTGATGAAACACGACACTTTTTTCTTTGCGAAAAAAGGACGCAAATAAAGGAAAGTTTCGGAGGCAACACCATTTCTGCAATTTAATTTACGTTAGTGGCTCCATTAATTCCGCCGCCGCTATACGGATACAGCAGAGGAAAATAATAGCCAGATCAAGTCGGCTTTGCATGAATGATACGAACATGCCACACAGCCAAAAGTTTTACACGCAGGCGTTCATTACAAATAAACAGAACTCAGGAGCCATTTAGAATCAGTCGTAAGATGCGCCGCAAAACATCAGTAGATTCATGTAAGGTGTGAAAGTGCATCAAGCCCAGATGAAATTTGATGGCCCCTTTATAAGCCAGACATTTGAAACTTCGCTTAAATTTTCCTCACCAAAAGTCTTCAAACATGGAAGTTCATTGTTAACTCAGACGCCATTAAGAATCAATGGCAGCATGCGCCGCAAAACATCCTTGACGTTCGTGTAAGGCGTTAAGTTCCACTTCATTTGCCATCTTGAGCTGAAAGCCATGCGGCCGGTGGATCGGCATGAACCTTACTGCATACTTTGGGCTCGCAAGGAGAACAATGCCCCATAATCGAAGCCCAACTCCGCTCTGCATTCAACGGAAACAAAAGTTGCACCAAGCCCTGTTGAAATTGTATGGCCCTTGTGTTAACTACAGCCTTAAAATTTATCCATGTTCGAGGACTTTTGGTGGACTCGATGTCAACAGTAACGCCGAGTTCTAAAAAAAAATACTAAGAAAACAGTAGCTCAGCACCGTCGCGTTGTTAGCAAGAATACGAAGCAGTTACCCTTTAGCAAGCTTTTAAATTTGTGGTCACAAAACATGAACAGTAATGCACTTTGGAAACACCCTGTAAGCCCAAATCGAGGCCAAGCCAATTCCTCCCTAATCCCAATGCTCGTTCGTGGAAACTCTTTTTTTATCCGATAAATAATTCAGTCCCGCGAAACAATGCAATGATTGAAATCTGTTAGTCGAGAGTTTCCAGTTTTAAATGCAGAGTCTCAGATTCCGCTATTTCTTACTCCCTGCTCGAGGCAACCCCTTCTCCGTCCTGCCGAGAGCCACTTGGGTTTTGCACAATTGATTTTGACTGAAAGATTTATCGGTGACCGGAGCACCAGAACGCGAATTTCTTATTGCGATTGGAGACTTTTTGAAATAGGCGAAATGCATTAAAACGAAGAAAATCTAGCTTTCTGACTGAAACTCTTTTCGGAGAAAGGCACCTTTCTTTCTGACATTCTTGATTTCCCAGGGAAATCATGCGGTCATGATGCGAAAATGAACCTCAGGCGGTTTCCGTTGGGACGTCTGGAAGTTTGAAACTGCATTCTGTCCGCATCGAAATTGAATTGTTTTAATGCACCAACTATGCATTGTCATCGCTATCCTTTTCCCCCCAAGACCACACTAAAGCCTGGAAAGTTCCTGCAGACAGCTCAAGTCAAGTCTCTCGATGGAGTAGTTGAGTAACTCTTCGTGCTTGAAGACGAAATGAGGCGTGTTGGAAAATAAATCGGACAACCTGAACGTCCAAGAATCGGACCAGTAACCACAGAGGGAAGCCCATTATTCTAAGATTTTTGCAACTTTCTTTTATCGGAACAATTTTAAACTTTGCATTGATGGCAACAGCGTTCGTTAGCAGTTTTACATTTCCGATACCAGCATAGATGCTGGTATAGCGCATAGATGCTGGATCATATGCCAGCAGCGCATACCTCGTGGCTTGCACCGGTTCCCATCAGAACACTGAAGTTAAGCAACGTTGGGCCTGGATGATGCTTGGATGGGAGACCACCCTTGTACCCCAGTTTGTGCTGCTGGAAGGGGGCTTAGTGGCCAAGTCCCTCGTCTCCTTCGGATGAGACGTTAAGCAGGAGGTCCCGTGTGCAGCATCACACTGTGCACGTTAAAGAACACCTAGCTCCAAGTCCAAGATAGTGGCTTGGCAGGTTACACAACAGAGAAGCCACATCTCACAAGTCACACGACTGCTGCTCTGTAGAGCATGATTCTCTCTGGGAAAACCTGCGGGTTGGTGTGTATACGCCGTAAAACTGGTCCGAGTCGTTTCAGTTGAATGCAGAGCAGAAATGGGCTACGATTATGGGGCATAGTTCTCCTTGCGAGCCCAAGGTGTGTGCAACAAGGTAAATGGTCGGGCCACCAGCCGAATGGCTATCAGTCCATATGACTCCACGATGATGATGACCTAAAAGACGTGCATCTTTTTTCTTGTAACGTTCGTTTCGGGCTGCATGCAAGCGCGGTTATATCTCTCTCATTCCTCTCAGCGCAGACACAACGTTTTAGTGAACTGCTGTTGCAGCTAAAGAGTTCGTTGGTTGGTGTTGTCAGAGAGAAAAATAAACACTTTCTGAATTAAACTTATAGACTCTAAACACGAAGTTCAGTTTGGAACAGGAGGTGTTCTTTAAAAGAACACTTGGTCTGTTATTGGAACACACTGGATGTTCCATTGGAACACTCAGTGTGTTCCAATGGAACACTTAAGGTGTTCCAATGGAACACTAAAGGTGTTCCATATCGCTCATGTGTTCCAAATCTGTGATAGGAATGTCACAGATTTGAAACACCCAGTGTGTTCCTGGAACACACTGGGTGTTCCGTTCCATTAACGTTACTAAAAGAACACTTCCTATCTAAGCCCATGTTAAAATATAGTGTTCCAAGCTGAACTTCGTGTTTAGAGTGTAAGCTTACCCAAACCTGGTAGCCTATTCCATCCAACAATCCACCTATACCACAACCAAATATGTTATCAACCCCATCCTCTTCCAGCAGATAAACCTTACAAAAACCAAACCTGAGCAGTCTCAATCCAACGGAACTGGTCCGTTCCTGGCCGGTGCTTTGCATCCGATGTTGCTGTCGGAAATTTATTTTTAATTCCATAAGCTACCCCATCAATGATCATGACTCCTTCAAAACCTGTTAGAGCACAGTACAAATTCTATTGGTCTAACTAACACAGAGGCCATCATCATATTTTGTATCGCATGTTACCATATTTTAAATCAAGCCTCAAAATTAATGTGCCTCACAGGTGAGCTGTGTTGAAAGAGTTTTGGAGAGAGTGTAAATCCCAACATGTCGACACGTTACTGAGTTTCCGTTAAGGGCATATCAGCTTATACGAGTGTGTAACAATAATCGCAGTGAAAATTGATTGCATCATGATAGGTACCGCATGTAGAATTAATGGAAGCATGTACAGCGGCGAGAAAATTAATTGTTCCACATCTGGTGGCTTTTCTCTCTCGAATTTTCGGGAAAATCTCAATCCCATCAAAATTGGCATTGCAGCAATGACTTGATGCATATTTCCATGCAACAAAATCCGAATTCTTGATTCTGAAATCATAACAACTCTCCCAGTTTTCTTTGAAAGATAAAAAAACCAGCATGTTTTATGGCACGAGTAATTTTCTCGCCACTGTACCTACCGCAAAACATCATGACATTCGTGAAAGGCGCGAAACTGCATCGAGCCTGTTTAAATTGGATAACGCCTGTATTATCACTGGAATGGTGCTTATTATTGCTGGAATGGGCGCTTTCCCTCCTCCTCCTCTTGCCATGCAGGCCAGAAGCAAGGGGAGGATGTGGGACACCGCCCCTCCCGTCATGGTGGAGGGAGTGGGAGGACCTTCAGTTTCACCTTCAATTTCTTCTTCAACGTCAGTTTTTCCGACTTCTTCAAATTCCTCTGATCTCTTTGCGCGTAATCAGGTGTCCACCAACAATGTATTTTCACTCCAAAATTCTGTTTTTGCCCCTCCCGCTTCGCCCGCCATTGCTGGGATGGGCGCTTTCCCTCCTCCTCCTCTTGCCATGCAGGCCAGAAGCAAGGGGAGGATGTGGGACACCGCCCCTCCCGTCATGGTGGAGGGAGTGGGAGGACCTTCAGTTTCACCTTCAATTTCTTCTTCAACGTCAGTTTGTCCGACTTCTTCAAATTCCTCTGATCCCTTTGCGCGAAATCAGGTGTCCACCAAAAATGTTTTTTCACTCCAAAATTCTGTTTTTGCCCCTCCCGCTTCGCCCGCCATTGCTGGAATGGGCGCTTTCCCTCCTCCTCCTCTTGCCATGCAGGCCAGAAGCAAGGGGAGGATGTGGGACACCGCCCCTCCCGTCATGGTGGAGGGAGTGGGAGGACCTTCAGTTTCACCTTCAATTTCTTCTTCAAGGTCAGTTTGTCCGACTTCTTCAAATTCCTCTGATCCCTTTGCGCGAAGTCAGGTGTCCACCAAAAATGTATTTTCACTCCAAAATTCTGTTTTTGCCCCTCCCGCTTCGCCCGCCATTGCTGGAATGGGCGCTTTCCCTCCTCCTCCTCTTGCCATGCAGGCCAGAAGCAAGGGGAGGATGTGGGACACCGCCCCTCCCGTCATGGTGGAGGGAGTGGGAGGACCTTCAGTTTCACCTTCAATTTCTTATTCAAGGTCAGTTTGTCCGACTTCTTCAAATTCCTCTGATCCCTTTGCGCGAAATCAGGTGTCCACCAAAAATGTATTTTCACTCCAAAATTCTGTTTTTGCCCCTCCCGCTTCGCCCGCCATTGCTGGAATGGGCGCTTTCCCTCCTCCTCCTCTTGCCATGCAGGCCAGAAGCAAGGGGAGGATGTGGGACACCGCCCCTCCCGTTATGGTGGAAGGAGTGGGAGGACCTTCAGTTTCACCTTCAATTTCTTATTCAAGGTCAGTTTGTCCGACTTCTTCAAATTCCTCTGATCCCTTTGCGCGAAATCAGGTGTCCACCAAAAATGTATTTTCACTCCAAAATTCTGTTTTTGCCCCTCCCGCTTCGCCCGCCATTGCTGGAATGGGCGCTTTCCCTCCTCCTCGTCCTCTTGCCATGCAGGCCAGAAGCAAGGGGAGGATGTGGGACACCGCCCCTCCCGTCATGGTGGAGGGAGTGGGAGGACCTTCAGTTTCGCCTTCAATTTCTTTTTCAATTTCTTCTTCAACGTCAGTTTTTCCGACTTCTTCAAATTCCACTGATCTCTTAGCGCGTAATCAGGGGTCTACCAACCATCACTGTCGTAAAAAGCCTCCCAAAGGTGCACCAAAAAACTGCAAGCTGCATGAGAAGGAAATTGTGATGGCCAATATAAATTGCAGATCGCTGCGGAGCCTTTCGAAACGTCTGGAAATTGCAAACTTCATTGACCAATACAATATCTCTGTTCTTTTCTTGACTGAGACATGGTTAACCAGTGACATTGATGATGCAGAAATTCTTCCAAACTGTTTTAAAGTCTACCGCAAAAATCGCGCAAATAAGATTGGCGGTGGCGTCATAATTGCCGTGCATGAAACTCTGTTCAGTTGTTCGATCAGTACTGCTGATGCAAATACTGCAGCGTCATCCGAAATAGTCTGGTGCAGTTTAAAAATCCCATCACTTTTTAATCTCAAGTTAGCATGTGTTTATCTTCCGCCCGCCCTGCGTGCCGATGATCCTGTCTTTAATGACCTTTACGATTGCATTCAGACCCAGTTAAATGATTCTTCTAAAGTCCTTATTTGTGGCGACTTCAACTGTCCAAATTTTGCCACATCAACTAGAGCGGGTTACTGTACTGCAAACGATAATTTTGTTGACAATCTTATTTCCATTTTTTCTTTTAATCAAATTGTGGACGGCCCTACTCGCATTTCCAAAAGCTGTTCTTCCATCTTAGATTTAGCGTTGTTAAACTTTGATTTTCCGAAACCTTCCGTCAGGATCGTTCCTGGTGTATCTGATCATGAATCCGTATTATACTCTCCTTCTCTGCCAGTCTCAAAAACCCGCATTCATCTTTGCAACCTGCTGAATTTCACTAACGTTGACTGGAATCGTTTGAATCAAGTCCTCCAAACTAACCCACTTTTTTGCCAATCGAACATCGCAAATCGAACTGTCAACGATGTTTGGCTCACGATCAGAAACACCCTTGCTGACTGTCTGAATTCCATTCCCACGGCACGGGCACGACAAAAACCTGTTTCAAAGTTTCCTTGGGTAAACTAGGACCGCGTGCACAGTCGCGGGTGGGCTGAGCGAGCTCGCAACTCAACCACTTTGAACAGTTGAACAGTGCTAACGACTACCTGACCGCATTTTCTCCAACAAAAAAAGGAACAATGACAAAAAAGTTTGGCTTGCACAGAGGCCAATCAAAACACCAAAAACCATGAACTGGCAAGTGTTTGTCATTTCACACAATGAAAACTAAGGTCAACAGACTTTGGTTGTTCGAGATGAAAAAGAAACTGCCGCAACAAAACACTGGCTGGGGATACCCATCCTGTGCATTTTTTTTCTTTCACTTTGTCACGAAAGAAAACATCATATTTATGCTGCATGATTTTACTTCCCAAATAGCGAACATTCCACGGATCAGCAGAAATCAGCAGAAATCAGCAGCAGGATTTTCGATGATTCCGATTTATGCCCGTTGTGCTCCCCAATGGATCCATCCAACAAAAATGGTGTTTGCGTCACTCGTGGGCATCCATAGTTGTTAATGTGTGGGTCCTCTTGGCACGCATACCACACCTGAGCTTGCTTGTAGTTAACCTGCGAATTGGCGTACGCCATTTTCTTGTCAACCTATACTGTTTGCGCTGTCCCCCAATGAATCCAGTAAACATCAGCAAAACTTGACTCACTCCACATGAAAACAGGCATTCGGAACTGCACAACTGTAAAATATAATTTTTCATGGCCACTTTCAGTTGATAAAACA
>JASGXE010006105.1:0-21896 GCA_030068105.1 Sinentomon sp. SZTP_YWyxl | reverse complement strand
TCCCACTTGTCACTTAGGCTACGCTCGCAGTTTTCACTCAATCCCCAATTCAATCCCCAATTCAATCCCAATTCAAAACTCAATCCCAAATTTCATGACGGATTGTGTATTGCGAATCAGAGATGATGACGATGATGAATAAAATAGAGTTATGATAAAATGATAAAAAAATGTGGTTGACCAATAATAAACTTGCCTTGCATTGAACTCAGCGGGTTGGTTCACCATCTCCATCCTCTGTTGCGGCCGTTGCGGTCGTTGCTGGAACTGTTGCGGATACTGCTGACGTTGCGGTGGCATCATCCCACCAGGTGGCACCATCCCACCAGGTGGCACCATCCCTGCTCCTCCTGCTGGTGGCGCCGCCGCCGCTGCCTTCATCATGACACCTTCAATCATCGCTCTCTCTTCGGCGCTCAAATGGCTCAGGTCAACTTCCGGAATATCAGGACCTCCTGAAATATAAAGAGAAATTTCACAGCTGCCTGTACAGGGTGTTAAGTAAAGGTGGGACTAATTGATGGGGAGTATTCCTGATTGTCATACGAGTGGAAATTAATCAAAAACATTCCAACCCCCCATTTCCAAGATAAGCGGCCGTGTTCCCCATTGCAACTCACCCTCAAGTTTAACTCAATAGCCAATTCAACAGACGGATTCATTTTTGCAACAATGGAAACGGAATTAGCGTTGTGCATAGAAATTAAATTTTCGCGACACAAAGCTATCTATTGAACTGCTTATTGAGTTAGACTTGAGGTTGAGTTGCAATGGGGAATCGGCCGATAGCCCCCCACATAATTCTGTTGCCATGGCAACTGGAGTTTTTGATGCTCATGTCTTGAAAATGGAGCTCAGAGTGTATTTTGTCAACGGAGTGGTATTTTCAGTTTTTTCTGAAGAACTCCTCTACAAAAATGGGAGTTATTCGACGAAAATGGAGTTCAGCCTCATCTGCCCCCATTGGGTCCTCATCGGGGTCTTTGGCTGGCCAACAAGGGTCAAATCAATATCGTCGTGTAACCCCCATATTTTGTAGAGGGCTCCTCAGAACAAACTGAAAATTTCTGTATGTATATGGCACATAGTGACAAAATGTCCTCCGACCCCCATTTCCAAAATTTGACCCCCAAAAACCTTCGGTTGCCATGGTAACATAGTTCTTTGAGGGGCTCTATCTTGCAAACGGGAGGTCAGAGTACATTTTTAATCAGTGCCGGATTTGGGCAATGTGGGGCCCTGGACCCAGTTTTTTCGGGGCCCCTGACCGATCCCCCGACACTTTAGTAGAAAATCGGAAGCAAAATGATTTTGTAGACAATAAGAGAATAACAAAGGCTGCCTCGAAAGCAAAAAAGGGAATTTTGTGGTCAAACTGAGAGCACAAAAAAGCAGATTGGGAACAAAAAAGATGCCCGAGCGGGGCCCTCAGAGGCCGGGGGCCCCTGGGCCCAAGTTAAGTCGGTCCATAGGGAAATCCGGCACTGTTTTTAATCCTGTACCTGTACATTTAGTCCAGTCTGAGTTTTGGGCAATTGCAAAAATTAATTTTCTCAAATTTAATATCAACAGTGGAATTGAGTCTCAATAAAAAAATTCAGATAAAAAGAGCAAACCAAACAAGAAACAAAGGAACAGCTGCATGGGGTATGGGCTGCTATAAGCTGAAAAAGAAGCGATACCGGGGTCAGAGGTCAAGATAAATTCGCAAAAGTCTTACCTGAAGGTCCTGGTGGCCGCTGCATTTGCCCTGGTCCAGCCGGTCGAGCTCCTTGCATAGGTTTCGGTGCTGTCACAGTCTGCTGCTGAAAGGACGGCCCTTGCTGCGGAGCCTTGAATCGCTGAGGGGAAGGGGCAGGTCCTCGAAATCCGACCGGAGGTGAAACGTCCCGCGGTCCGGCCTGTTGTGGCCTCACAAACGCAGGCGGGAAGCTTCCGAAACCGCCGAAGCCCATCCCTGACTGTTGAGGGCCGGTCTGGCGCGGTTGCGATGCAGTGCCGGGGGTGACCCCTGGCGCACCCGGCTGAACTTGTCCCTCTTCGCCCGTCCCGATTATGGTGTTCAACATCTTACTGGCGAAATTGAACATGTTGACGACTTTTCACAGGCAATGTAACAGTTGAAGCTTTGTTTGAAATATTTTCAGTTAAGTTTTCCTGATATCCTCAGGGTTTGGCGAATCACCAAGCGGGCTTTCGCCCTACATGATCACACAGAATAACATCGAATGCCGGCCGTCATGTGAACGTACCACGCTGCGATCCTATAGAAGTGTGTCGCACGTCATTTTCTATCTATAACCCTTGCTAAAATGCGAGAAAATGAGAGTTTAGAGGTAGGTATTAATTTTAATTTAATTTTTTTAATTTACACACAATACTGCCCCAAAGAATTTTGGGGGCAAGAAGAACACCGCTCCAGAGTACCTACACATCCGTTCAAAACTACATAGTCAAATAGAGTAAAAAAACAAAACAAAACAAAAAGGTCTACAAGTAAAAACAAATGGCAACAGTTAAATAATGCGCGAAAAGCGTGAGAAATCGCTCCCGTTTCAGTGATGCACATAATTCAAATGAGGGGGGAGAGAAATCCAAGTCTATTTTTTGGAGGAAGTGCCTCAGGAGTGCTTTGGGAACAACCGAGATGGAGCGTCAAGGGAATTCCATTCTCTTATTGTTTTTGGAAAAAATGAATTCAGAAGAAAATTGTGCCTAGGTGTTGGATATGAAAAACAAAACCCGTGGTCGGAACGGCGTTGAAATGACTTCAGGCAATAGCAGAAAGGAAGCGGAACAGGGCATTTTTGGCAAACAAGATCAGAAAACATTTTGAGCCGGTGGCTACGTCGTCTATCACGAAGCGGTTCAAGTGGTAGGTCTGATAGGATGGCTGACATAGAGGCAAGATTGAGAGGTATGATTGCACTCAGCAGCTAACAGGGAGTCAGTAGTCAATAGCCAGTCAGTAGTCAATACGAGCTTGTCACAGGTGTGTACTCGACTGAACGAAAATTAGAATGCTTTGTTTAAACTTGCTCATAAATTGCAATTGATGTCTTTTAAAAGCTCTCTAACCTCCTTGACTGACAAGTTTGAAACGTCTTGCGAGCAAAAGAGGTGTAAACTTGACGCGTTTATCAACTCTATAGACAAGTTTATTAACTCTTCACAAGTTTCATAATCTTGACAAGTTTCATAACTGTTAACAAGTTTCTTAACTCTAAACAAGTTTCTTACGTTAACAAGTTTAGAACTCTTTCAGGTTTCCTGACACAAGTTTCTTTGCGACAAACCAGTTACGTCTCTAGACCCTTGACAGTTTTCTCAATTCTTAGCAAGCTCCTTAACTCTTAACAAGTTTCTAAACTTTTAACAAGTTTCTTTAATCTCAAAAGTTTCTTAACTCCTAACACATTTCTTAACTCTTAACAAGTCTGAGATAATTTTTATTGCGAAGACTTTTTAACTAAATAGCTTGAAATATTTTCCTTGCAAATTAAAACAAAAAGATGATCTTCAAAAGATGTTTAAGCTAACGAACCAGAAATATTAACATTGCAAGCACGTTCCAGCAAACAAGCCTGGAACATTTTTTATTGCAAACACATTTCAGCTGGCAAGCCTGAAACAGTTTTCCTTGCACAGACGTTTAACTTACAAGACTGAAAACTTTTCCCAGCGCAAAGACGTTTCACTTTCAAGTATATGGAATTTTTTTTTCCTTGCAAACATGTTTTGACTAACAAGTCTAAATGTCCATTTTTCGTTGCAAATATGTTTACATAAACAAGTCTGAAACATTACTTCCTTCCAAATATGTCTTATCTCGCAATCCGGAAAGCTTTTCCTTTCTTGCAAAAGTAAGCTGGCCTGAAATTCTTTTTTCATTTCCTAAAACACATTTCTAACACGCCTGATACAATTTTCCTCGCACAAACATTTAACTAACAAGCTTGAAATTTTTCCTTGCAAAGACGATCTAACTAATGGGGATGAAACATGTTTTCTTGGAAAAGATGTTTTAACTAAAAAGTTCTTCCTATTTTTCCTAGCAAATTTTTAAAATTGCAAGCGTGAAAGATTCTTCCTTGATGAAGATTTGTCAACTGGCAAGACGAAGCATATTAACTAGCAAAGAGTTTTTTTCTGACAAAGCTGAAATATTTTTTTGAAAAAACCTTAGAAAAAACCTTTATACGGAGCGTATCAAAAGTCCTCGAACATAGGCAATATTTTAAAGGACTTGTTATTACAGGGGCAATCTAATTTCCACAGGGCTTGGTGCAACCTCACGCCTCACACGAGTGTCATGATGTTTTGCGGTGCATGCAGCCATTGATTTAATGGCGCCTGAGCTAATAATGAACTTCAATGTTCGAAGACTTTTGATGAGGGGTGTATTTTTATTACAATTACGTCGCTAATCAAAAACGTCCTGGTATCATGACAACTTGGGTCATTGACAGGATACAGAAATGATGTTTGAAAAACCAACAATACATATGTATCATTCGAACACAGCGAAAACTCTTGAGGTCTGCTTGTGGTTTTTCCAGCACTGCAAACAACGCCACGTTACGCTCTACCCAACCGCATCTGAACTCTGCGGGAACAAATGTCAAATGGTACAGTGACGGCGGAATTAATGTACCCATTCACACATGTACCTAAAAATTTGCGGCCATTCAGAATTTAGCAAAAACTCAATGTTGCAGATATTAAAAATCCTGTGCAACAGCTCATTCCACTTGAAGATATGAGCTGAGAATGCTTCACACTCTTCCACTTAAATACACAGAAAAACTTTAATTTCTATGCCGAGAATGAAGTTTTCGACCGAGTTTTCATTGTTGAAAGAAATCTGAATTCACTCTGAGCACACTTGGGAGCATTCTTGGCTCATATCTTCAAGTGGAATGAGGAGTAAAACCGAGGTCAAAATCTGACACCTCTGGAAAAGCTTTGTTGCTATCTGGCACTCTAATTTCTACCGCCTGCATGAGATTAAAAAGAAAAATAAAAAGAAAAAAGTTTACGAGACAACAGTAAAATGGGAAAATAAATTTATGAGTACTTTAATTCCGCCGCTACTGTAGGTACACTTCGACCTGATTCGCAACAAACAGAACTAGACGCATCAAACGCAAATGTCAAGAAAACTGCCAGTTTCGCATAAAAAAGCCACAGCTAAGTGGTTGTACCGGCATTTTCCACAATGCAACACAATCCGGAAGGACGTACAATCAATGCAATTTTCCCTCACGTTTTCCCTTGCGCCCTCTGTCACTTCCAATCGAGTGTCCTCCTATAGGGTTTTCTCTCTCTGTCCTTCGATGCTGCCAGCAGTCAGAGAGGTGTGCCCTTGGTTGCTCCTTAGCGGTGTACAGGACACACGCAGCAGGGTTTGGAGAATTCTCTCCAGGAAAGAGTAACCCCCCAGCAGTGGCTGTAGTGCCTTTGCGCTATGATCGATAATTTTTCACGCAGGGCAAATCGTTGCGGTACAGGGTGGTTCGAAAAAAATGACAAACGTTCCTTTGCAAGCGAATTGACGAAAGTAGTAGCGGTGGAATTAATGTATTCATGCATGTGTTTTTCCCATTTAACTGTTGCCTCAGAAATTTTTTGCTCTCTTCTCACTCTTGTGCAGGCGGCAGAAATTAAAGCGTCAGATTGCAACAGGGCTTTCTGGAGACAGATTTTGACCTCGGTTACAAAAAAGGATCAAATTTCTGCAGCATGGAATTTTTGCTAAAATCTGAACAGTCGCTGTTTTTTCCATGCATGAGTAGGCCCCTATAGCGGCGGCGGAATTAATGTACTCATACATGTAAAAATGCAACCGTTCAGATTTCGACAAAATTCCATGCTGCAGAAATTAAAGATCCTCTTTTGTAACCGAGGTCCCTTATCTGACACCTCCAAAAACCTTTGTTGAAATCTGGCGCTTTAATTTCTACCGCCTGCATAAGAATAAAAAGAAAGAAAAAAAGTTTCGGAGGCCACAGTTAAATGGGAAAAACACACGTATGTGTAGGTACAGAAATTCCGCCGCCACTATACATTAATTCCTCCGCCAATGTACCTGTCCTGAGGCTTGCAGGTTGAACTTCACACCTGCAGTTGCACGTGGATACGCTCGCTTCGGGGACGTTTTCTGCGCCTTATAGGCGGATATCAAACAGCAGGTTGACAACAAATCCTAGGCGGGCACTAACCATTATAGGTTGACAACAATAATGGGCAGTTGGAGTTGGGGTTAAGTCAGGTTTGATTGGCTTTAATTATGAAAAAGGAAAGACGAAATGTAATTCACGTCCGGGAAGTGGTTAGACCAAATGTGGCAACTGATTGCAGAGTATTACCGCATTGCATCACCAATTCACATATTTCCCCATTCAGGGCCGTGTATGCTGGGCCGTCAATATACGGTTTTCACAGCGGGGAGGCTTTTTTCTGTTAACAATCTGGGAAATCCCGCAGTCAGGTGGCCTGGGGGCGGAGTTTTTCCGAGCCGGGTTTCAAGGGCAGAGCCCCTGGCGGGGGTTTGGGGAAAAGCTAGCCAGAAAAATTAACAAATTTTGGAAATTTTGGGTTCACGTTCGGAACAATATTGGTGTTCCAGATGCCAAATTTCCTGCCTGGCAGCCGAAAGCATGAGCCAGGAAAACGGGCAATTTCCCGGATACTCTTACAGGGGCAATTTCCCAGCAGGGAAATTGCCTCGGTTTCCTGTTATGTTTCCGTCTGCCCCTTCTGTTTGATAGTGGAAACAAAGGCGCCAGCTTTCAGGAGGAAAATAAAGGAAGAATTTGCATTCAGCGAAGTTGTGTGGGTAATGCAATTCTTTCGGCACTATCCATTTTCCCCGAAAGTGGCATGAGCGGAAACGTTGTGTCGCTCCAAGTCATTTCTGCACATTTTAGTGGGACACTCTCTCTACAAATTTCCGTGCAATAGCATTCCCGTCGCAGTGTGATATCGGCCGGTTTTGAGACATAGGGAGGGGATCCCAAAGTACAGGTCACTCACGGATTCGACTTTACACAGATATCACTTTCCACTGTTTCTGTCATTTCTGTTTCCTACTGATGCGGCGCCAAATCATTGTGCTGCTTTTGCAAAATATCATTTCAATTCAATAACATAAATGTCTGGATGACTTCCATGTTCCCTTGGAAGTCATCCATGTAAAGTCCACGCAAAGTCCATGTAAAGTAATGTAAAGTCATGTAAGGTTCATGTAAGGTCCATGTAAAGTCCATGTAAAGTCATGTAAAGTCCATGTAAAGTCCATGTGAAGTCCGTGCAAAGTCCATGTAAAGGCCATGGAAAGTCCATGTCCATGTAAAGTCCATGTAAAGTCTATGTAAAGTCCATGTAAAGTCCATGTAAAGTCAATGTAAAGTCCATGTAAAGTCCATGTAAAGTCCATCTAAAGTCCATGTAAAGTCCGTGTAAAGTCCATGTAAAGTCGGACCAGGGTCTTCTGTACAGTGTGCTGTAGTTGCCTTCATGGCCCATTAATTTTTAAACAAAGCAAAGTCTAAATCCGGGATTGGAGATTAAGCTATCAGCGTCAATTTCAGATCGGCATCATTAAAGGATGGTGGCGAGGTGTTGAAATCCACTGAAACACCGGAATATCTACGGTCTGGTTGAATTATCATCCATGCGCACAAATCAGCCGTTTCATTTTTCCTCAACGCTGAAAACTTTAAAGTTTCCTTTACCTTAAAGGGTCTTGCCACAGTAGCTGATCATTTCTTTTATCGTATTTTGTTCCAGGTTTGCTGATTGGTCGAGGGTTGCTCCCTCCAACGGTTGTTGCCCCTCCTCAACCTTAACCCTCGACCTTGAGCTTGACCTTGACCCCAAACTCAACCTTGACCTTCACCTTAACTCTCGATCTCGACCTCCACCTCGACCTCGACCTCGACCTCGACCTCAACCCTCAATCTCGACCTCGACCTCGATCTCGATCTCGATCTCGACCTCCACCTCGACCTCGGCCTCGACCTCGACCTCGACCTCGACCTCAACTCTCAATCTCGACCTCGACCTCGATCTCGACCTCAACCTCGACCTCGGCCTCGACCTCAACCTCAGCCTCAATGTCGAGATCGAGGTCCACCTCAACCTCAACTTCAACCTCAACCTATACCTCAACCTCAACCTCAATCTCGACCTCGATCTCTACCTCCGCCTCGACCTCGACCTCCACCTCAACCTCAATCTTGACCTCGACCTCGATCTCGACCGCCACCTCCACCTCCACCTCGACCTCGGCTTCGACCTCAACCTCAATCTTGACCTCGACCTTGGTTCGACCTCCACCTCGACCTTGACCTTTACCTCAACCTCAACCTTGACCTTAACCTTAACTCTTGACCTCGATCTCGACATCGACCTCAATCTCGACCTTCTATTTTCACCGAACGCCCTTTAAATAAACAAACCTTACGAAAAAACTAATAAAACTGATAAATTATAAACAAAAGAACAACAAACAGAATTACCTACAATGACATTGTAAGCAACTATGTATCAACAATCAAATGAACAAAGTTTTTCTTCAACAACGATATTAAAAAAAAAATAAAAATACCAAATAACAAATAAACAATGATCAAATTCAAATCAAAATATAAACAAAACAAAAATACCCCAATAAAGCAACAACTAACCCCTAAACTAAACGAAAAACTAAACAATGGAACAAAAACTAAGGCCACCTTGATGCACACTATCCCATGTCCACGTAGAAACACAGCTCGGAATCAAAAGCTGCAATCCCAGTTGCCCAAATTGATGTGTGTTGCATAAACTCTGAAATTTTAAGGGGCAGAAAAGCGAACGTGCCTCAAAACGCGACAAGAATCAAAAGCTGCAATCCCAGTTGCCCAAATTGATGTGTGTTGCATAAACTCTGAAATTTTAAGGGGCAGAAAAGGGAAAATACCCAAAATTGCGACAAGAATCAAAAGCTGCAATCCCAGTTGCCCAAATTGATGTGTGTTGTATAAACATTGAAATTTTAAGGGGCAGAAAAGGGGAAATACCCAAAATCGCGACAAGAATCAAAAGCTGCAATCCCAGTTGCCCAAATTGATGTGTGTTGCATAAACTCGGAAATTTCAAGGGGCAGAAAATCTGTGTGCCCGCAAACCCGGTCAGAATCAAAACGGACAATACATATTGCTCAAAATGGTTCGGATTGCACAGAGATGAGTAGGGTTAGAAAAGTTCCCATCCGTAAAAACGTAAAAATCAAACGCTGAAATCTCCCACGCAGATGTTCATTGCACAAATTCGGAAAATTTAGGAGGCAGCTACAAGAAAAAGTGAGAATAAGATTGTCGGCCGCATGCACCAAAGCCACTAACCCTAACCCTAAGCTTTGAAAAAAGTCAATTCCATGTTCAGATGCACCTTTCTCAACGATGGAAAATGAAAACTGTTGTGCACAGAAATCAAATTTTACAAGAGATTTCTGCATAAAAATTTTATGCATACAGCTCATTCCACTTGAAGATATGAGCTTAGTATGCTTCACACTCTTCCATTTAAATACACAGAAAAACTTTAATTTCTATGCCGAGAATGAAGTTTTCGACCGAGTTTTCATTATTGAAAGAATTCTGAATTCACTCTTAGCACACTTGGGAGCATTTATAGCTCATATCTTCAAATGGAATAAGGAGTAGAACTATGTTGGAAAATTTGATTTCTATGCACAACAGTTTTCATTTTCCATCGTTGAGAAAGGTGCATCTGAACATGGAATTGACGTTTTCAAGCTTGGGGTTGGGATTAGGGTTCGTGGCTTTGGTGCATACGGCCGTGTGACTTGTCAGAAAATCTCAAAGATGGAGTGTCAGTCATTCATCGCATCTTTTGGAAAACCCCAGCCGTGATTCCATAAAACCCCTTTGCATCAAGCCGTTCATGCTAAAACACTAAATTTATTTTGTGGTCGATTCCCAGAAAAAATTATTTCTACTGCATGCAACGCGCCGCTTGCTTGTTTTCGAAACCCACGAAATCGCAGGAATGGCGTAATTTTTTGTGCAGACGTTCTGAAAGCACATTTGATCAAAGGCAAACTCGAAGGCGAATTTCGGCAACTGCATCGGTGGTAGAGTGGTCAAGGCACTGGACACCTAATCCGACGCATGCGGCATGGGGATCGATTCCTAGCAGAGACCGATTTTTTTAGATTTTCTTAGCTGGGGGACTTCTTACATTTTTCGGCTGGGGGACTCCGCAGGAGGGAGGCGTAAACGAAACGGAGGTCAAGGGAGGTTAGGAAAGGTTCGGTCAGGTTGAAAGAGCTTTAAAAATTTCCGTTAGTAATGTGTAAATGAGGTTTTTGATGCAATGACGTCAGTGCAACCTGCAATTTCTGTAGGGTTCGAAAATACGCGCGCCGCTTTGTGAACTTATTGATGAATGTTTTTGCTGCCGTCTTATCATGTAAAAGTACACTTACAATTGATTTGTTTTTGTATTGTAGAGGCGGAATTTGTATTCACGCATGTGTATTTCCCATTTAACAGTTGCCTTCGAAACTTTATTTCTTTCTTTTTTACTCTTTTGCGGCGGTAGAAATTAAAGGCCTGATTTCATCAGACCATTCTGGAGCTGTCAGATTTTGACCTCGCTTGTCAAAGAGTATCTTCAATTTCCGCAGCATGGAGGTTTTGCTAAATCTGAACAGTCGCAATCAGTTTTTTAGAAACATGAGGAAAATCAATTTTTTACCTCAGCGCAAACCCACAGCGCAAAAACGCTCGGGGGTTCTCGATTCGAGACAAATTAGAGAACGTCGGTCAAAGCAAAGCGTCACGAAAGATGAAGAGGTACCTGGCAAACGAAAGTGAACGAATCAATTAACAAACGACAAGAAACCCAAACTTACTCTACATGAAATCTAATCAGTGGATGTGGCAATTCATAAAGAATTATTGACCCTTGGAACCATAGCGGTGATCCAGCAGACAGAACCCCAAGCAGAGGATTTTGGGAATGAGTCCACCGAAAGCGAGAACTTTTTTTCCAAAAATTGGGCCAGCAAAACAGTACCATGAGGCATTTGCAACCTCATTTTCAACGGCCTCAGGGTCCAACAAACATTGAAAAACCAAAATATCGCAAACAGGCTGGAATCTCAGAGGCATTGATTCAATTGTGTGAGATAATCACGAACCCCAATTCTGCATCAAAACAATTTCAAAATGGCGGTGTCGGCTGTCACTGGAATTTGTTGGAAGGTGTTGTGTCCTGCGAATGCGGTGGGAGTGCGGTCTCATGCCTCAATTTTCGTCTTGCTTTGCCAAATAGGTTAGGTTAGGTTGGGTGCCAAATCCAAAATTCTTGAACCTGGAGATGCTGTTGACCCTGTTGTCTTCCTATTTTCGTTGCTCACAGAATGCAGAGTGCTCACTGCACACGGGACCTCATTTTTGTCAAAAATAATTTGAATTTTTTGAAAATTAAATTTTACCAATATTTTCGGAGTCTCTCCTGTTGTGCATAACACAGGAAAAGTGCCAGGAATTTTCAGCAGAGTGAGAATGAGAGACTGGCATGGTGCAAGTCAAACGATTGTTTCTTTGAGAAAGAAGCTTCATTTTCGTGCAAAATGCAGTGAACGTGATATCACTCATCATGGCTTCATTGGAGAGCGATGTCAACCACACTGGATCGATTATTAAGTACGTCTAACGGAAGGAATTTTGTTGGCACTTTGAAGAAGAAGAAGAATAAGAAGAAGAAGAAGAAAAAGAGGGGAAGACTCATAGCCAGGCTGATGGGCCTATAGCTACCTAACCATTAATTTGAAAGACGTTTATTTTTACGTCAGACAGACATGTCTGTCAGAATGTAATCACTGTCTCCCCTCTCTCCTCCATTCCTCCATCAATCACTTTATAAAGTAAAATATGCAGGAAATACATTAAATTTAATTCACTCAATCGAGACAAAATGAGCATGACAGAACTAGAAGCAACAAACAAAACATGACAATAAGAATGAAAAACAAAGAGGATAGGCAGCCTGCTGAAGCTGTCAAGAAAAAAAAAACCAAACCTAAAAACTACCTATGTTCTTTGAATTTCTGGATGACTGAAGGCAGGTACCAATTCTGTACACATCGTGTAGGCCTAAAATACCTAGGTAGGTACCTGTCGTAGTCCACATTCCTGAAGTGACTGGAAATGATAAAAACAAATGTGGCCAAACCTTTCAACTCCAAAGCAGAAGTTGAAGTAAATAGAGCTCTTAATTTCCACACAGAAGGGTGCACCCAATAAAATTGGTTAACGTATGTCTCTCGCTCTTCTTGGAAATGGGGACAAACAAAAATCTCAGCGAAGCTGGGCGAGAAATTATCAAAAAGACTATTGTCGAATTTTGCATTGTTGTGAACAATGGTGGAGATCCCCGTGGAAAGGGCTGTGTAAAAAAGAATCAGGGGACGATCCGTATAAATCAAAATATCAAATTATAATTAGTTGTATACATGAGCTGCATAACGATAGCTGTTTTAAACGTAGAGAAACATTCCAAATTGCCAGCTTTTACTCCATCGTGCATCCTATCCTATGCTTTCATTTTTATAAGTCTATTTTTGTTCATTGTTGCTGTTATTCTGAAGAATCCTGTTGCGAATCAAAAATTAAAGATGGAAGCTATTAATTTTTTTTTTTTTTCAAAAAGACCATGAAACTTTGAAAGGCTTCGATCAGACAATAAACATCATTTTGGATGAGAGTCATGGACGAATATACAGCAGTGCTCAAGGCATTGAACAAGTAGTATTGGGCCTTCACATTATTCGTGGTGACAACGTGGCGATAATTGGGGAGATAGACAATGAAATTGATTCCAGGCTGGAAATGTCGAATATCAAAGCCGACCCATTGGCACCTGTGAAGACTTGATACTGGCATTATTTGGAAGGACCTGCAGCTTTGCACTTTTTTACCTTTTCTTTTTCCTTTCCTTTCTTGTTGAGTTGTAAAAAAAAATAAAAAAAAACCTCATAACCAATAAAAAATGAGGTAAAAATAGTGACCATTACAAATGCCGGGATCACAGCAGATAGGATCTCACAAGCACGTGCACGGTCGCACCCTCAGCCAAGTAGCGTTTTAGCGCACACCCTGTAGGTACGTGTGGGCTAAAAGCTATCTAAAATAGTGAAGGACGGTTGGTGACTGGTACGAGCATCAATGGAAGTAACAGACAACGGCAAGATTTTTCACGACGTTTATTATGCAACACGGGTTGGGAAACATTGATCACAGTTTGGGCCACACAGAAATACCTAGTTAAGAACAGATGAGCAAAAGCAAATGATTAAAATAAAGGCCCTGGGGCCAAGAGAATAAAAGCCAAAAGTAAAACAAAAACGTTAAAAACACTGCCGAAGGGCCGAGGGGTAAAAGCACATCAAACAGTCTTTGGAGAGAACAGCCGAAGATGCTGGTTGAGCAGGGGAGAAACTTTCCCTTCACAAACGCTCTGATTTGGCAAAAGAAGTTGTCTTTTTCAGAAGGGTGGGATTTCCAATAAAACCACGTTGAATCCGTTTGCTCACATAAGCTAGATAGCTTAGAGAGACGAATAGGTATTGAGACTTTGTCAAATGCCTTAACCAGGTCAATGAAAATTGCATCAGACTGACTGGACTTTCCGAGAGCAGTGGCGATGTCGTGCACAAAACTGGTCAGTTGGGATTCGCAAGAGAACTTGCTGCGGAAACCGTGCTGATGCTGAGAGAAGAATTTTTGACCCTCGAGCAACCGATATAAATAGCCGGCTACCATCTTTTCCATAAGTTTAGCTGAAGAGCTGATAAGACTTATTGGTCGGAAGGAGGTAGTGG
This sequence comes from Sinentomon sp. SZTP_YWyxl, assembly GCA_030068105.1. Classification (NCBI taxonomy): domain Eukaryota; kingdom Metazoa; phylum Arthropoda; class Protura; order Sinentomata; family Sinentomidae; genus Sinentomon; species Sinentomon sp. SZTP_YWyxl. Next base: position 7,999 of record JASGXE010006105.1, on the reverse strand, counting down.
AAAGAGGCTGGCCACCTTTAGCTAGTGGTATCACGATACTCATTTTCCAATCATTTGGGATTACATTTTGGGCCAAGGATACTGAGAAGAGCACAAAAAGGAAAGTTTTTAGTTTGTCGCAGTGGTTTTTAAGGAATGCCATAGGTATGGAATCAATGACATTGAAAGTGGAGTTCTAATTACCGGAAGACGACATCCATTTGATTTTCCGGATTCTTCCAAGAATCAAGATTGAACACTGGTACTGGTCAACCGAGGGTTCGTCACCTAACAACCCAGATCGACAACCCTTTGGGCGATTCAGAGCCAACTCTGTTTTCTAGGCTGAGAATTCCAGAAAATCTTTTCCTGTGGCTCTCAAATTTTATCTCTGAGAGGCAGTTCCAGGTTCTCGTTTGCAACGATCTGTCAGAGGCCCACCCACTCACTAGTGGCATTCCTCAAGGCTCAGTGTGTGGCCCTCTCCTCTTTCTCATTTATATTAATGACATTGCAGATAATATCATCTCCAACATCAGGTTGTTTGCAGATGATATACCGTAGTCCTCTACAGAGTTATCAGGTCTCCAGATGATTCCAAAGCCCTTCAGGATGACCTAGATTCCATAGTCAAATGGTGTGATGAGAATCAAATGAGTATAAATGTCGCAAAGACATCTGTTATGTCATTTGCTTCATCTACACATCCCTCCATCTCAGATTATTTCATTGGTCCCTCTGTGTTGTCTCGCCCAGACAATATCAAATACCTTGGCATTCATTTCAATCCTGCCCTGAACTGGGGACCTCTTATAAGTCAGATGGTAAAACGGGCATCAAATCAACTGAAATTTCTTATCCGACACTATTCCCACGCCTCCAGAAAGGTAAAGGAAATACATACTCTACTTCTCATTGGTTCGCTCCATCTTAGAATATTCAACAACGACCTGGGATCCTCATCTTCAGTGCCACATTGATGCACTTGAAGCTGTCCAGCGCAGGGCAGTGAGGTTTGTTTTTGGGGACTTCTCCTTTCACTCCAGTGTGACACTGCTCAGGGAAGAGCTGGGCTGGGAATCCCTTGCTAAGAGGAGAAAGCTCAGGGGTGTTTCAATTTTTCGAAAATGTGTCCTTGGTGAGGGAGGATGGGCAGGATGCTGTTGCACCCTGGTCAAAAACACAGGGTCGACGAGGGCATGTGACCTCGTTTCATTTATCCCACCTTCCCTTTCCAAAAATGTCTCTAGGTTTTCCTTCCTGAACAACTACGTATTTCTCTGGAACAAACTTGGCATTTCTCATGAAAAACCTATCATGCTAAACCTATCAGAGGCCAGTTTTTTATCTGTCATAATGCCAAAACTCAGTTTATCGCCCTAGTAGGTAGGTTATTGGTAGTAGGTAGGCCTAGGTAGGTATATAGGTTTCTTTGATCATGCCCCCATTTCGCTTCCTTGGAGATATTATGCTAATTGTGCCCTTTCCTTTTTTTTCATGTTTTTCCATGTTTTCATGCACTAAAAATTGAGGTACATACCTACCGAAATTGATATATTTGTGACCAAATTGATTTCTTGTTGTTGTGTTGTCTATTCATCCGAGCCTGCTGTCAAACTGTCACTGTCTGGACAATGCCATGCTGGAATCTTCACGTCGCCTGACCTGGTTCATGTTCTCTTATTTTTTATTTTTCTGGCCACATTTCTTGACAATACCCACCATGGGTTTCTAAAACTGTACCGCAATCTCTCTGCACCGATGGTTTGCACTTGAAACCATGTTTTCTTTTTTAAATGCCGATCGCGACGGCGTCTTATCTAAACACAAAAAGATACCTACATGCTGCCTCGGTGAAAGAACACAACGACTTGATTGTAGTTGTGGTAATTGCCGAGGCAAAAAAATGATGCATGTCTGACCGGGGTTTACCACGTCCAATGGCTTTTACTGCCTGTGGCCCCCAACATAGTAAAAAAAAAAAGGGCTGTCTGTCCAAAAGACTCGCAATGGGTGTGGGTCAACAAACTGGGAGTTTCCCGGTGCTGAAAAGGCAACATTCATTATCTGCTTGCAGAATTCCATTGAGGTTGAGGCACGATTTGTTCAGAAACTTGCTGCCGATGATGTGGGTATGGCCATTTTCATCAAAACAATTTTAGAAATTCCACAAACTCCAGTAGGCAAGTAATGTGTCCGAAGATCTCAAGCCCAGTGGCCGCCAGTAGGTTCCTACCGTCTTTTTCTGACCTGACATTCACCTGCTGCCTTCCTTTGGGAATGCACACGCCACACACGACTTGTGTCGCAACTTCGGCGAATTGGAATGGTGTTCACTGATCCTTTTTGCTGCTGAAACGGCGTTCCGGCTGCCCTTTTATCAAAGCGGACCGCCTGCCTCCTTGCAGCGTTAGGCACCTACAGGCTACCGCCTACCGGGACGAACAAAAATGCGGATTGCGGAAGCGGACCAATGGGAGATATGGCGGTTTGCGAAACAAGCGAAGTACCCCTACCTGTGCAATACCTATTTCTGGTAAGGTACAGGTAAGGTAAGGTGCAGGTAAGGTACCAAGGGTTGAGTTCGGTTTGATTTGGTGGTTTGGTTGGATTAAGATAAAATTAGGGCAGTTTGGTTTGGAAGTTTCGGGGTTTAGATTCGCACTGCAACCTCAGTTCGCAAATTCCTCATTTCAGAAGTAGGTACCCACCCCAGGCTCCCTCTTCTGTGCATTCCGTCCACCATAGGTAGGGACCTACCTATTTCACTTATGGGAAACCAGGAAGATCAAGATCTATCTGCAGGCGCACCCAAACGGGCCCTTCTGAAACACGGAAATCGCGGTGTTTGAGGACTGAGGCTGCTGTGCGAATCTTACCCACCAAACCTCCCCAAACCAAACCACCCCAACCAAACCGAGTGTAGTACCGAGTTTAGTATCTGCTGCATATCTTACCAATACCATAATGTGAGTTGCATTTTTTACTTGTTGTTTATTTTATTGCTCTGACCTTGGTTTTTATGTTACATGATTTTTGAAATTGATTAATTGTCAAATTAGTTAATTAAACAGCACAAAAAAATCTTACCCAACCTAACCAAACCTAACCCAATCAAACCAAACTTATCCAAACCTTAACTAACCTAATCTGTGGTTTCGCATATTTTGTTTGTTCCACGAAACGCCCTCCCATTGGTCCGCATTCCGCCTTTTCGTTCGTCCCCACCCAAAGAAAGCAAATCCATGTGTGACACCCTTGGACTGTCATTGGACTGCTGTACCAAAACGAAAACAAATTGTGAGCTTGTTCTTGGGGTCAAACCGAGCAACTTTTGAACTTAAACCAGGTGGCTGCGGTGACTTGTTGTGGAGACAGGTATTGAATGGGCCAAAAACCACCCCTTCCAGTTCAGGCATAAGGGTAAAGCATTCCGCTGCTCACAGACAATATACAGACAGACTCCCCTTGAGAGTAGAGGCCTGCGAAAAACGTGCCAATGGCAGCCATTCTCCACTTAGCACACAGGCTGTGCTCTATTCATCGGAATTTTGAATACCTTATGACTGTTTCTTCCAATTCCAATTTGGGAGGCATAGACAGTTGTTGAGGGAAGTAGATAGGTAGGCTACCAACCTACTTCCATTTAAAAAAGGTACCGAGATCGATATCTGTGGTGAGAAAGGGCACAGTGCATGAAACGAAATCACATCAGAAAATTCTGAAAATCTGAGAATGACTGTGGTCAGTGCACATTGAATCCCAGAAATTCTTTGCAATGAAAAAAACATTCGTTGAGCCAATCGCCAAACCATGCTTAAAGTGCGTTCATTTTCAGAATGGTCCGCGCCAAAACTTGCAGCAAAACGAAGGTGGGAGCGGGGGCATGACAGACGTGTCCAAATTGTCGAACATTCTTTGCCTGAATATCCGAGCTTTATCCTTTAAGCGCGATTTTCGAACCGAAATTTCGGCAAGTGTCGCTGGCTCAGTGGCACGGCACTGGGCCTCAGATCCAAAGATCGTGGGTTCGAGTCTCCCCGTCGGCAAATTTTTTTCATTTTCGTTTGGCACATGTTTGCTTGGACAAAACATATCACAGATGGAAAAGCAACCCAAACATGATTTTAAAATTTTCCGGACATGAATACGTGTGCCTGGTTTCCAGTTGATGGCCTACTACAGCAGATGTGGCCTCACGCCATTGCAGGTCGCATTTGCCAATTGCCATGGATGGCCAGCGAAGTTTCGGTTCAGCGCTGCACACCAGAAAAGTGCACATTTTTAAAGCAGGAGCGGAACGACAAGCAACCCAGACAGATCGTATGGTCACAGAAAATTGAAAAAACTCCGAAAAGTAGAATCAGCAAAAGATTCAAGAAGTGAAAACGGACAGAGTTTCGAAAATTGAGGCCACCAGCTCAAAACCTGCGACATCCGATTTTTGCTCAAATTTGCACATCCCTGACTGCAAAAAGGGCGCGGACCATTCTGAAAATGAACAGACTTTTGGTCGACACATGGTATGGCTGCAAAATCTCGCAAATTGTGAGACAAATATCTCAAGGCAGAGGCAACATTCCAGATCACTCCCACCCTGCGATTTGCGAAGTGCACCAGCAGCTGCTTGCTACCTATTCCTTGGCGAGACTTGTCATTTGCAGGCAGTATTGAAAAAGGCTACTGTTCAAGAAACTCTGAGAAAGGTATGTGGATGAGGAAGGTTAAATAAAGTCTTGTGGCATGTGGACACCAGATGGATGCAAATTAAAGGTCCATGGCCCACACACCCCTGATCTGGGGAAAAACACAATAATTGCTCAAACTTTCTCAATGCGTCTCGTAGGGTAGAAAAAATTGGTGTGGCAGGTAGTCTAAGGATCCAGTCATATTTGAGGAACAACCAATCAAAAGTTAGGCAAAGGGGGCGGGGCTATGATTCCTGGATGGAAGTGAACTGCAATGATAAAATCATTGCAAGGTTGGAAGAGAAAAAAAAGCAACTGGAACTGGAACAATCACTTCATTTTTGCGGTGACTTTAAAACATTGAAAATGGAGGGCTTTAGTACGGTTTTGTTGGTCGGTACCTACCTTCCAAATGGGTGTCTGTCTGCCTTCCAAGCATTTTGACACTTTTCTTTTCTGTTGCAGGAACTAGGAGATCCTCTTAAACGAAAATTTGGTCTTCCAAATGGGTGTCTGTCTGCCTTCCAAGCATTTTGACACTTTTCTTTTCTGTTGCAGAAACTAGGAGATCCTCTTAAACGAAAATTTGGCCTCGATAGGTCTCCGCTGATTGATTTAAGTTGGTGCAATCTCGATTTGGGCCTGATGCTTTGCAGACGATTATCTTTGGTGCTGTGCCAAAGATAGGTATTTGTACATGAACTGAACATGCCAACGTCAATGATGTCACCTCTGAAAACGAATGCCAGCATGCATCATCACCAACACAGCAACAGTAGCAATGAGAATCCAAGTGATTTTTCATTTGGTAAGTTTGTTTTATTTTTCTGCATTTGGCAACTCCTGAATCACAGATCAGTGGAGTTGTGCCTTTGTCACTAACTTCTGTAACACAAGAATCAATTTCGCTAGTTGTACTTCACTTGCTTCTTGATTGAAATTTACTGAATTGAAAAGACAATCATTTTGAAATCAGCCACTCCGGACCCACCCATCAAATCAAAATTGCACAAAAATTCATAAACATTTCAGATTCAAAAGAGCAATTAGGTACCTACCTATTTCATGACAGGGAACCAACATCATCGGGAAGATTAATGGAGCCACTAACGTAAATTAAATGGCAGAAATGGTGTTGCCTCCGAAACTTTCCTTTACCTGCGTCCTTTTTTCACAAAGAAAAACATGTCGTGTTTCGTCAACATGTTGTGACATCTGTTTCACAAGTTCTGTTTCAACAATTTTATTGCAGATATCCTAGGTATTTTAGAAAAAATGCTTTCGATTTTTTTCTTCTTCGTTTGTTTGGACTACTTACAAAAAAAACTTTGGCGCTAAATTTTCATTGCGGAATCAAATATATCATTGACTATCGAAACTGCATTTCGAAATGCATGTGTGGTTCCATTAATTTTCCCGGCACTGTACATTCGATTTCTAATTTTCAACAACTCTGGACACATTGATAAAGAGTGCAGATTCCACACAAACGAATGAAATAAGGACTCGTACAGCACAGAGCAAAGAAAATTAAAGCTAAACCTGTTGCAGCCTCCCAACAAACACATCACAGTATCCTGATCACAAACATCCACTGGCATAAGAATTCAATTTGTTGCCGATTGTTGTGGAATGTCAGCTCTCCCGAAAAACAGTGATAGCCTGCTTGTACCAATTTGGTGATGTTTGCCGTTTGGCTTTTTACAGTGTGAGTAATTTTTGAAACTTTCGTCTCCTTAATGTTTTTATTCATCATCTTGTTAGTCCAACAAGAATTGGGTACCACGCACAGCACGACAACATTCTCATGCATGCGACGTTCAACCTTTCATTTGACATTCCTGTTTTTCAATGATTCTGGGTCCAGGTACCAAGCTATTTTTCCATTGCATTTATTCCAAGTTTTTTTGGCTGACTGATCCGATTTGTATTTTGACCTTTCCAGATCGTAACAATTGCTCAGTCGAGGAGCTAGAAGCACGATATCCACCAAGCAACAATGGAAATTACGTAAAGCAGCATGGCCTGGCTTCCTACTTGTTGGAGCACCTGGCCACATTCACTGTGTCCCCTCAGCAATCACTTGTGTATCCTGCCGACGGGATGCGTCGTCTGCTTCAGCTGGAGAAGCAAAATGGAATTTGGTCACAGAAAATGACACTCGTCCTGGAGAAGAAATGGCTCGTCATTCTTGACTATGAAACTGGGGTATGTTACACAAAATAATTGTGTTCGACTTTCTTCAAGTTCATGCACATTCATTGTTTTGAAGTGTTCTTCAAATGAAACAGGATAAAGACAGTGCCAAAATATTTGAACAGCGGTGCTGGGCTTGGCACCAACCTTAAACTTTGTATTGATTACAATAAAAGCAATGAACTTGATACAGCCCATGTAAAATGAAATTCTTTGTAGGTAGGTAGGTACCTATGTTGAAAAAAAAAACATAAAAGAAAAAAATAATTAGCAGATACATTATTTGGTGTTTCCGGGTCATGATATATTCCGTGGGGTGATCCAGTGCAGATTAGCGCTAATCCGAGGTTGCAGAGTAATTTTTTTCCATTGAAGTAAATGGCGAAAATTTAATTCGCAACCTCGGATTATGTTTGGCTTTTCCTTCCTTGATTCAGAAAAAAAAAAATAAGAAAGTGGCGAGGTAGGTCCAACCTAATTTCTGAATTTTTTTAGGTGAGGCTTGGTCAGCTCAACCGGACAAGCCCGACTGTCGGAAAAAATCCGACACCAATAAACCACGCTTGCATTCCGACTGACGGAAAAAATCCGGCGCCACACGTCCGCACTAAACTCCGACTGTCGGCAAAAATCCGACACGCGACACGCCACTTCCCGACGAAAGTTTATGAAGCTTCGATTTGGCACCTACGTTCTGGGATTGGTGCAAATAATAGAAGAAGGATTCGGCTGCCATCTCGCTTTTATTTCGTGAAGTTTCGTTCGTTCTTTCAAAAGTTATGGCTTTCTCCGTCAGAATGCGATTTTATCGCCAGTTCGCCACGTGTTTTCTCTTGTGTTTTTTGAAGAAATGGCGGTTCTTGGAGTTGGAATTTCGGGATTTGTTCTGTGTTCTTTTGATCTGGAAGTGGAGTTTTGCGATCTGAAAAGTGCTGAGAACCCAAAATGTTATTGGCAAACACATCAGCAACGATGGTTTTTTGCCCAAAATAATGCTAATTGCTTGCGTTTTTGCAAAATATATTTCGGTAGGAAGTGTTGCATTTTTTCCGAAATTCGGGATATTGTGCCGAAATCCAAATTCCGGGCATGTCCGGTTAAGTGCTAACCAAACCTCACCTAACCCTCCTACCCTC